>CAWUFW010000771.1:645000-855000 GCA_963921515.1 Calotriton arnoldi
GTACATGGGCGTAGAAGGGTATAATAGATATAAAATTAGTTAATTAGAGAGTCGAGACTTCTAGACTAGACGCTGACAGGCAGAAGCTCCAGACCGACAAGCTGATCGATTGCAGACTGAATCGCTGTCCAGAGAGGTCCTGAGGAGGGGGCGGCGGAGTCCATTAGAAGGAAGGCACGGGAGAATCGAGGAGAAGTCGAGTATCAGAGAGGGGAACAACGCAGGCGTCGTTGGTAGAGAGGTCACCGGTCCTGTTCTGAACCTGAAGGAGGTCTTTGCTCTTCATCCTTCCTGGGTCCCATCTTTTCCAACTCCTTGGCCAAGGGGTTTGGTTCTCGCACTTTAGGTAATTATACTTGCAACCTTTAGTTGCGCTGCTGTCTCAATCTTCTCCTTTCTGAGGGACCGTCTTTAATCAATCATTATTATTCTATGCTTCATCCTTGATATACGACTGAGTATCATGTGGTTCTGTATTTACTCTGCTAAAATCTTTAAATAAACATTTTTAAAACTTCCTGACTCAGTGGTTATTTCAGGATTATGTACTGTAATGAATGTCACTCATTTTAAACTTCCCAATTAGCAAAGGATTCATTGGTAAGTCATTACTCTTCAATCAGAAAGGTAATTGGTAGCAGGGATTTTGATAAAGAGTACAACTGACTCACCAGCGTAAGTATTAGCGTAGTATGAATGTATGGGCCCAAGTGAGTATTCGGTGTGTGAATGCTGTTTGCTAATATCGCGCTGGATCATAGGCGCTACCCCGGCGTGCTGACATCAGTTTCTTTTGTGACTATTTCCGCTCCAAAAACCCGGAGCCACGTTAGAGTGTTTGAACAGTGTGCTGAATCTAACATGATGTTAAGATGAAAAGCCATGTCGCAGAGCAGGGAGGATGGAAGGGCCAGTGAGGAATCTGCGGTTAGATAGTCTCTACCAGAAAAAGCATTACTAAAGGCAAGCAACTTGTTCTTCTGATAGAGACTTCTAACTGCAGATTTCTCACCTTAGAATAGCTGCCCCTTGATGGATGGCAGGAAGGTTTTCAGCGCCAAACGGATGGCACTCCGCTCCAGAAGATTGATCTGGAGGTGGGGCTCTGCCGGGGACCATCTGGGGCAGACCAAGACCTTTGAAAGGCTGGTCACCCACTTCTATTGGCCCCAGGTGAGAATGAACTCCGATGCATTCTGCGGGCCTGTCCCACCTGCCAGGCCAGGGAGAAGACAGGGGGAAAGCAGAAGGCTACCCTGGTATCCTTTCCAGTGGTTGGTACCCCCATTGAAAGGGTGGGCATCAACATTGTTGGGCCTCTGGAACCCAAGCCAGCCCTGGGCAACAGGTTTATCCTGGTCTTGTTGGCCATGCCACCTGGTACCCGGAGGCCAATCCTCTGAAGACAGTGACTGCGCCTCGCCATAGCCACGGCACTGATGGGGATCTTTACCAGAATGGGTTTCCCCGAAGAAGTTGTGTCTGACCGGGATACCAATTTCATGCCAGTGTACATGAAATCTATGTGGGATGAGTGTGGAATGACCTATAAGTTCTCCATACCCTATCATCCCCAGACCATGGCATAAGGGCTGTGCTCTCACAGTTAAATGAAGAGGGCATAGACTAACCTGTAGCCTTCATCAGCATTAGGCTACTACTCAGAGAATAGAGGTGGAGTGCTATAGAGAGAGAAGCCTTTGAAGTGATTTGGGCACTGAAGAAGTTGAGACCCTACTTGTTTAGGACTCACTTCCGGGTTCAGACAGACCACAGACCCCACAAGTGGCTAATGCAAATGAGGGGTGAGAATCCCAAACTGTTGTGGTCTGTCTCCCTGCAGGGAATACACTTTATGGTGAAAGACTGTCCTGGGACAGACCAATGCAGGTTTTTCTGCCGTGGTGATGAGAACTCCCATGAGGGTGGGTAGTTTTCCCTGCCTTCAGCCATGTGGGAGGCCCATGTTAGAACTAACACCCTTGGGTGGTAGTCACCCAAAAGATTTGCCTTCACCCCTTCTATTTTGCGGAATTTGTTTTTGTTGGCTTTAGGACTAATCAGTGCCTTCTCCTAGCACTGGGTAACTTTATTACATTTAACAAGTGCTAACTTTGGATAAGGAGCTGATAGAGAGATGCTGTTTAGACTCAACTTAATTGTAATTTAAAATACTCTTCAGTGGTAAAGTAGGATATTTAAGTCACAATTTTGAAAATGCCTCTTTTAGAAAGTTACCATTTTCTTGTCCCAACTGTTTGTGTCTTCTGGCAGTGTAGTATCCTGGGTCACATGACTGTGAATGGCTCTGCTGTTGGGGTTTATGTATTCCTCCCAGTGACACTTAAGGGGACTAAGTGTGTACAGGATGGATGGGGGCGGAGCTGTACTCTGGCATACTTACACTTCAAAGGGCTTTGCCTTCAGCACACACAAAGGAACCTGACACCAGCCTTTTGTCACACCAGACAAATTGTAGCTTTGCCAGGGGAAGAACTTTCCAGAACCAGATGTGAGTGTGACAGGGTGTACCCCTACACACAAAGGCTGGCATCGGCTATAAATATTGGACCCCCAAAACCACTCTTCAGATCACTTCTGAACCTGTAGAAGACTCAAGAGAAAGAATGCCCTGCTGCTAGAAGGGCTTCCCTGTTGCTGGAAGGACTGCCCTGCTGTCTGAAGTAGGAAGACTGGGCCTGCTTCTTGAAACCCAGGCCCACCAGAGTGACTCCAAGGGCTAGCTGACTGGCTTCCTGTCTGAGCTACAGGGACACAACAAGCTCCAAAGACACTGCAACGTACCTGGCTGCTGATGCTGGTCCCTGCTGGAGGGAGTCCTAGCCCCCAAGTGGTGCCCTCCCCCTCAGGTACTGAACCCCTGGTGTGGTGCTAAAGTGGCCTCCCCCTACCAAAATCCAAAACCTTGGACTTAGAAAATTCTTCAGCAAAAACTTCTCTGACAACTGACAGGAGACTGGGGCTACCTGTAAGCCAATCCAACAAAGGTGCATTGCTGGTGGGATTGACTTTATCGCAGCTTCCACTACGTTCTTCTCCGCAATAACAAATCTTCTTCACTGGGACATCCCGACAGTAGTGCTCGGCCTTTTGGAGCCCTCTTCGGCTACAGCTTGCAGCCTGAATCCAAGCTCCAAAAAAAGGTCTAAGTCCGAAGGTAAAAAGCTTCACCGGTCTAGACGATGGCCGATACCCCATCAACGACGACCTCCTTTGTTATAGGAATTACAATTTGTATCCATTTTAGTTTTCCTTTCTAACTTAGCATCTTTCTGAGATGGTGGTTTGAACATATTTTTCACTAACACCACCTGAATCCCACATACATATGTATTATAGTTAGACATTGTTGTTTTGTAGTCTGCACTGTTAGTTTCAAGGACACATACTAGAAAGCGATGTCCTTGCTTTATTTTGTGCTTGTAGGAGGCGATTCTTTTACCCACACTAAGTAAAGCTGTTTTTATGCATCTCCTGTAGAATGAGATAAGGCCAGTGTTTTTAAACTGCGTCCATTTTGAATTCAGGCAAGAGGCACTTCACACTGGAGCTATCATGGATTCTGCGGAGATCTGTGAATAAGATGTAGCTCTGCAGGCCTGACACACATTCTAAGAAAGAAGATAGCTGCGCTGGCAGTGGTGTGTAGGCTTGCATACTGTGACAGAGTGCATTCATTAATGCACTGAGTCCGGATTCTTGAGACATTACACCAAGGTATGTGGTTAGATCTTTCCAACTGGGTCTGGCAATAGGGTACTCCTATGTCACAATCCCCCCACCCGCAGAGCCTCTAACATGCCCAGAGGCTGTTGTATGCTTAAAAGCCGGCCCACACACCCATGCAACCAGCGCCACTGGTGGTGTTATATGGGTACTGTGTTTTGTGTCATTTAGTGTCATATACAATGTTCCAGCATTATACTCGCACTACTGGCATAACAGTGTGATTGTGCCGATTTTGTGATGGTTCAACTGTTTCCATGCTATGTTTACATGATCAGCCACACCATGGGATGAGAGCAGTACTATGCGGCATCTTCCGGTATCAAGGACAATGCCTTCCGCATTGTCAAACTCTTGCGGAAGCTCCCCGGACTCTGAGCTCTCGCGCCAGGTCCCCATACCTTGTCGGCCATGATGGGCGCGGTCTTTGTATTTAAGCCGTGTCTACCTTCCAGAAGCCGCTTTGCCTTAAGATTGGATCAAGGCAGCGCTCCGTGCGTTTGTCCCCACCGCCATATCTCTGCTCCCGTAACGGATCGGGATGCCTCTGCAGAATTCCTGGTGCCTCCGCTCGGCGGGCCACCTGAAGATTGGTAAAACAAAGCGAAACTGTCAGTAGCCCCCAACTTGGAAGTCGGCATCGTGTCACAGACAAGGTACCCAATGCAAGCAAGGACTACCATGAGAGTCTAATGGTAGCAGTAACTTTGTTGGCTGCACTTACTTGGTTGGCTGCAATAACTTTATGTATGTGACACTTTCTTTCCTGATACTTTGGCACTAATGCTTGTCATTATTCCTGGCACCAACTCCTGTGTTAAGTCTTGGAACTACATCTGATTCTGCTTCTACTGACCTTGGCACTCTTGTTCACTATTCCCTAGCAGCGATTAGCATATCTTCAAGGCATGAGGATTCTGAACATGTGGTGCTAAAACAGGTCATCACAGAGTGTCATGTTACGAATGCTGGTGTTTCCTACAAGGGACACGGATTATGCAGTCTTCAGCGATTGATGTATATTCACTCCCTGTACCTTGGAAAATACGGGAGGGTGGTGGGTGGAGGAGGGCTTGATTGTAGGTGCAGTGGTTAACATATGTGTTTTGTTGTTTTCATTAGAGTGTCACCAACGTCATTTCTCCACAACCACCATCCAAAGCAGGAACTGGACGAAAGGACATTGCCACATGACAAAAACCTCATCCTCTCCAGGACGTCATGAGCCCAGTAATTGCCTTGCAGGTAGGAGGGATGAGGAGAACACAAGAGAACACATACATCATAGAGCTAGGGACTGAACGTTTGAATAGGTCACTCACTCTCAGTCCCCCCTGTTCTTGTCTTGAAGGTCGACAATTACCTAAAGGTCTATGACAACGTCCAGTATCCGGCCCTCTTCCCTGGCCCTTATCAAGCTCCTATGTGGATACCTACATGCACAGGCAGTAAGGTAGAGTACGCGGAGTTGGGCCCATATCTTCCTTGCGGAATCAAGCAGTGTGGGCTAGAAGGTAAGCGCCGCATTGTTGCGGCCTGACAGAAGGCAAAGCCCATGTTAATCATTCACCTGGCCGTTATTCAACCACAAGCTATCTCCCTCCAAGCCATTGCAGGCATTCTTTCTGCCATACTAGCGGACAATGCCGCCTTGCGGCAAGAAATGACAGCATTACATGCCAAGATAAACCTTCCTAAAGCCCCTGGGGACTGCCTCCCCCAGTACAACCCTCAAAACCCATGCTAAAACGTCCCAGTTTTCTTATGCCATTGGGAGCCTCCGCGGCTTCGGCTAGCGACACACCTCCTACACAGATACATGTTACCCTGATGCCTACACCCCTGGCGCCCCCGGGCACTGCTATGGAGATACCAATACATTTGGTACATTCCTCAACCAATGCCATCTTCACTTCATGGCTCGTACAGGGGCTTTCCCGGATGATGGTACTAAGGTAGCTTTCATTCTCTCCTTCTTAGGAGGAGATGCGGCCCTTGGTGGAGCATGACTATCCCCTTCTATATAACTTCAGATAATTTAAGAAAGTCATGAAACAGTTGTTTGTGAAAAAGCTTTAGTTCAAGTGGCAGACAACTAGCAGTTAAACTCGAAACAGGGCTCCTCAGACTTACTCCATTACCTATTCACTTTTAATGGATTGGTCATAGAGGCTGAATGGCCAGAAGACAAGAGGGTGTCACTCTTCTACAGAGGACTGAAGGACAAACTCAAATACCTCTTGTCTGAAATCTTAGAACGTCCACAGGACTGTAACGATTTCATAGACTTGGTAGTCAAGTTAAACAATCGTCTCTCGGAACAAAAAGGAGAAAAAGACAAAGGAAGAACTTGGAACATAGGGTCATAGTCATAAGAGACAGAAGAAACAGGAATGAACCCTCCAATAAGTTTGATACGTCAGAACCTATGCAGATAGAGACAATGCATGGCCCCCTTTCAAAGGAGGAAAAAGAAAAGCGCAGAAAACTCAATTGATGCCTCTACTGTGGAAAATCAGGTCATTTTGTCAAAGAATGCCCGACCCATCCAGCCAAGACTAGAATAAACAAGATGGGGGTGTCAGCTAGAGCTGTTGAAAGCATCGAACAGTCAAAAAACTATTGAGTTTAGTAGCCAATGAGGTCACCCTACCAGGTCAGTCTCTAAGCTCAACCTCCACTACAACCCTTGTTTCTAATCCTCACCACTTCAGCATCCCGGTAACACTGACAGCACAATCCCAACAGTGCTGGGTTGTGGAAACTTTCATTGACTCCGGGGCGACTACGAATTTTGGAGATACACACTTTTTACACACTTAGGAATTCAGACCATCCCCAAAGACAGACCAGAACTAGTCAGGGCAGTGGACGTCAGGGAGTTGACTTCAAGATTGATACAATTCCACACTAAAGACTTATCAATGACATGCGAAAATGCACATGCCGCAAACATATGTTTCGACGTCATCGATGCCCTACAGTTGCGACTTATTCTGGGGATTCGCTGGTTAGTGACCCACAAGCCACTTATAGATTGGCAGAAAAAGACGCTGGTCTTTCAGTCCGCATTCTGTGCTGACACCGGTTTTTCCACACCTGTGACACAAATGACAATCTAATGGCATGACTTCCCCAGACACTTTCCTAGTGTCCTTGTTCTTGAGGGCATGCCCGAAGAGTATCAGGATTCAAGAGAGGCGTGTGATAAACAGAGTGCCAATACCCTACCCCCACATAGGGATTACAGCTGCAGGATAGATCTTGTGCCTGGAGCTAAACTGCCCTGCAGTCGTATCTATTCGCTAACCGAAAAACTAAATGAACATCTCCGTGCCTAGCTGGACGAGTACCTAGCCAATGGCTTTATCCATCATTCTAAATCCCCGGTCTCCTTGCCCCTGTTCGTACCCAAGAAAGGGGGTGACCTCAGAACATGCATCGACCACCGCACAGTAAACAACGTTACCATCAAAAACTGCTACCCCTTATTTCAGATCCCTACCTTGTTGGACCAGGTGAAAGACACCACCATTTACACGAAGCTGGACCTGCGTGGGGCTTATCACCTGGTGCGTATTTCAAGGGGTGACGAGTGGAAGACACTTTTCATACAAAATCCGGTCTGTACGAATACCAGGTCATACCCTTCGGACTCTGCAATGCCCCCGCAGCTTTCCAGTTTTTCATAGATGAGGTACTGAGGGAGTTTATCGGTGCCTGCTGCGTGGTCTATATTGACAACATCCTAATCTATTCTAAGACCTAGTCTGAGCATGTAAAACAGGTAAGAGCCATCCTTCACAAACTGCGACAAAATTGCCCTATACGTAAAACTGGAAAAGAGCATGTTCCATACAACTCGGGTTGAGTTCCTGGGTTGCATTCTTAGTCCTGAGGGAGTCCGTATGGAACTGAAAAAGGTCAAAGCAGTCATGAATTGGCCCAGTCCCACCTCTGTCAAACCAATCCAAAGCTTTCTTGGCTTTGCCAATTTTTAAAGGCGATTTATCTAACAATTCTCTCAATCATTACCCTAATCACCCAACTTCGTCAGAAAGGAGTGAAATTTGACTGGTACTCCACAGCCGAAGCAGCTTTTCAAGTCCTAAAGGCCAAATTCACCACCGCCCCTGTGTTTATGCATCCTGACCCAACGTACCCCTTCATTGTTGAAGCGGATGGTTCACAAGTTTCCTTTAGGGGAATTCTGTCCCAGAGAAGCATAGTGATGGGACAACTACACCCCCATCGCATATTATTCAAGAAAATCACTACTGGCTGAAAAGATTTGCCCAATAGCAGATCGTTAATTATTGGCTATAAAAGCAGTTTTTGGGAAATGGCGCCATTACCTGTTGGGAGCTAGACATCCCATTATAATCTACACTGATTATCACAACTTACAATGTTTGTGCTCTGTTCGAGCTTTGTCAGCCTGGCAATTGCGCTGGACAATGTGTTTTTTAATGATTATAATTTCATAATCGCCTATCGGCCGGGGAAGGAAAATTCCAAGGCAGATGCATCGTCCCATATTGGAGAGTGGTTTACTGATACTAATATCAAAAACTCTCAACCCATTCTCTCATCTGATTGCTTCCAAGCAAGTGTTTGTACGTCCACCTTTTTGGAAGATGTAAAGAATGTTGTTCAAACAAAAACCCAGGAACAGTGGTTAACTGTACACCCTACACTTACTTATGACAATGGGCTTCTTTTCCATGCCAATACGCAATTGTTTCTACCCAACCCAGCGTTACAGCTTACTGCAATACAACTTAGTCATGATGCACCATTGTCTGCACACCCAGGCATTCAAAAACCAAAGAGACGTTTTTGGTGGCCATCCATGTTAGACAATGTGCAGAGGTATGCTGAAACATGCTCTATATGCGCTCAAAGTAGGACAACCCATAGCGCTTCTAGCGGACTACTATGCCCCATCTTAATACCGCCAAAACCATGGCACACAGTCTCTGGACTTTGTTGTGGAACAACCACTGACTAAATCCGGGTACACCACCTTCCTAACCATGGTAGATCATCTTTACAGAATGGCCCATTTTGTGCCCTTAAAGAAACTAGCTATGGCCATTGACTTAGCTTCCATCTTTCTAAACAACATAGTCCTTCTCCATGGGGTACCTTCAGCACTTATTTTCGACTGCGTGTCTCACTCAGTTCATTTCTCATTAACGGTGAGCATTATTTAAAACCCTGAATGTAGAGCTCTGCTTATCATCTAGTCACCACCCACAAACAGACGGTTTAACCGAGAAGGCTAACCAAACCCTGGAGCAATACCTACGCTGTCTGTTAGTAGAAAACAAAGTTTGGTCTACCATCCTCTGGGCCATAGGATTTGCTTATAATAATGCTTCCTAGGAATGTCCCCTTTTTATTGCACACAGGGGTTCCACCCCGAAGACGTCCCATGGAATGAACCTGTTACTACACAAGTACCCACTGTACAGGAATTCCATGCACACTTACAGGACATTATTTGGAACGCCCGCTTCCAATTAGCCAAAGCACCCCAAAAACAATTTGCAGATCGCCGCCGGTTCACTGAACCACAATATCAGGTAGGCGATCAGGTTTGGCTTTCTACGAAGAACCTTGCCTTGAAAGGACTGAGGAAATTCCTCCCCCGGTTTATAGGCTCGTACCCCATTAGCACCATACTGAACCCAGTAGCAATAAAACTGACAACCCCTTACACACTCAAGATACACCTGGTCTTTCATGTTTCCCTGGTTAAACCATATCACCCTGGAACTAGAAGACAAAATCCGCCTCTCGACATCGAAGGAGAGCAGGAATATGAAGTCTGTGCCATCGTAGAGTCAAAAAGAATCCATTGCAGACTTCAGTACGTGGTGGATTGGAAAGGGTATGGCCCAGAAGAAAGGCCCTGGTAACCTTTAGTCCATTTGCAACATGCTCCACTTCTGTTACGCTCCTTCCATACACGATATCCAGACAAACCACGACCAATTCCCATAGTCTTAGGGGGAGTTTGACAGGGGGAGTACTGTCACAATCCCTCCAAAACCCACCACCCGCAGAGCCTCTAATGAGCTCAGAGGCTCTTGAAGGCTTAAAAGCCTGCGTGCTCACCCGTGCAACCAGCATCACTGGTGGTGTTATATGCGTACTGTGTCGTTTTGTGTCATATACAATGTTCCAGCATTATACTCACACTGCTGGCATAACAGAGTTATTGTGCTGATTTTGAGATGGTTTAACTGTTTCCATGCTCTGTTTCCATGATCAGTCACAGCATGGATACGAGCAGTACTATGCAGCATCTTCCGGCATCAAGGACAATGCCTTCCGCATTGTCAAACTCTTGCGGGAGCTCACCAGACCCCGAGCTCTAATGACAGCTCCCCAAACCTCGTCAGCAGTGATCGGCATGGTCTTTATATTTAAGCCGTGCCCACCTTCCAGAAGCCGCTTTGCCTTGAGACTGAATCAAGGCAGTGGTCGGTGTGATGACCCGCCTCCATAGCTCCGCTCCCAGAATGGATCAGGACACCCCAACAGGATTTCTGGTGCTTCCACTCGGCCACCTGAAGACTGGGAAGACAAAAGCAAAACTGTTAGTAACCCCGACTTGTAAGTCAGAATAGCGTCACAGACATCAAGGTGCCCAATGCAAGCAAGGACTACCATTAGAGTCTAATGGTAGTAGTGACTTTGTTGGTTGCAATAACTCGTTGGCTGCACTAACTTTATGTATGTGACAGTTTCTTTCCTGATACTTTGGCACTCCTTCTTGGCATTAATGCTTGGCACAATGAATTCATTGGCTGGTGAAGATGCCAAGGCGACTGTTTAGACCGCATTTGTGGGTGTGATTACTTGTTCACATACGAGTAGTCTTGGCACTACTTCTGATTCTGCTTCTACTAACATTGGCACTTTTGTTAACTCTCCCCTGGCAGCGATTAGCGAATCCTCAAGGCGTGAAGATTGTGAACCTGTGCTGCTAAAAGAGTTCATCAGAGTGTCATGTTACGAATGCCGGTGTTTCCTACAAGCAAACACCCCGTCATCTCCAGGATGTCACAAGCCCAGTAATTGCCTCGCAGGTACGAGGGGTGGGGAGAACACAAGAGAACCACAACATCATAGAGCTAGGGACTGAATGTTTGAATAAGTCACTCACCTCAGTCTATTCAAGACAAGAACAGGGGTGTTCTTGTCTTGAAGGTCGACAGTTACCTAAAGGTGTCTACAACGGCGTCTAGTATCCGGCCTTCTTCGCTGGCCCTTATCAAGCTCCCTTGTGGATACCTACAGGCAGTAAGGTAGGGTACGCAGAGTTGGGCCCATATTGTTCCTGCAGAATCAAGTAGTGTGGGCTATAAGGTAAGTGTTGCATTGTTGCACCCTGACATCCCACCATACTCTTGCTTGTGTAGGGGTATTAGTGACAGATAGGAGTAATATTAGGAATAATGAACAAGGTTGAATTATTCAGATTTTACACAATTCTAATAATGCTTATAACAATGATGTGCTTCATCTGTCTAATAATCACAGTTCATGTTTTAATTACAAAGAATAGATCATTCAATAAACATTTGAAAATGTATTATTGTCTCTTATCTTTGTGAAAACTTGGGCATGCAAAATTAATATATGAAAGATTTAGATCTGTTTCCACAAATTTCTTGGAAATAAGTGCGGTCATGTTCGAGGTTGCCGACAGCATCTATAACTCTGGAGGTTTAGGAGTTTAGATGTGGTACTGTGAGCTAGGCAGACCAACGTTAACTGATGAGATAAGAAGGCTCAGTCCCTGTATTAAGAAGGTTTGTTTATCCAATCCACAGTCCTACTAAATTAATAGGAACATTGACATGGTGCTACCAACGTTTTAGGTTTGTTGCCTATTTAATGCATCCCCTGAGTAGTTTCTCGAGTGTGCCCAAGGGTTCTTTATTGCCATTATACTGTGACGTCGGTGGTAATAAGGGTTTATTCTCCTCAAGTTTAATAGGAAGGTTGATCAAGATTGGTCTTTCAAAAGGATAGTCTCCTATAGTGTTTCCTTTCTTTTGAGTTCCATTCATTAATATGGCGGCACAACCAGTGAACATTGCTGTTAATTGCAGACCAGCAGTAACTGCTCATTTAAAAAGATATTGGCTCGCCAATGGCGGTGGAGTAGTTACCTTTCGTGGTTGAGGCACACAAAGCGTATAGATGTGAATTTTTTTATTCCTGGGTTAGTTTTCCTGCAGTCAATGCAAATTCCCAGACATTTCACACATATACTGAGGCTGCAGTCCCAGCTGCATATAGACCTTATCAGCATTTAGAAATGCTGTTAACATTCCAGGAACATCTCAATTGGTTCCTGGGTGCCCTCTCACCTACCCATCGGAAATTTAAGACTAGGCACTCTCAGAAATGAAGGGGAGACCTGGCTGGTCTAAGCAAGCTATACGCCATTTCCACATGCAAATAATTTAACAGCCAAAGACACTTGCTCTTATAAACCATTTGGTTAGGCTGTATCGATGTCTGATGCAGTTCATAATGCGTATGCTAAATACTACCCCAGCAAGGTTTCCTCAAGCTGGACTAGTGCAGTTACCATTAATGCTATTATTGGTAAAATCCCAGCCAAACGTGATGAGGTTGTGTTTTGGAAAGCACAAAAAACAAATAGGCTGGAGGCAGTTTTTCCCCCCATACAGGACCCCATGATAAGTTTAGAATTTTCACCATGTGCCATCCACTTGGTATGGTTCCCCCAGTTGAGGAGTGTAATATATACTGCACTATATTTGCTTGCATCTACACTTTTACTCATGGTACTCCTTCAGTTGCAGTTTTGTCTGAAGTGCTTAAACAGATTCAGAATGAACATGGAGCAGTCCCAGCCCTGGATTTGGGGATGAAACTAATTGTCAGTTTTGTCACAGTGTCAATTATTTTGAGTAATATCAGGATTGATAGGGGGGCAGCTTATTTGGCGATATGCTCGCTTTAGTTCCTGCTGTGGATCAGGAACACCAGTTGCCTCAAATAAGTTCTGGAACCTTTACTTCTATACGTCGAGATAGTTTGGGAACCAGGGCTAATAAGCCACAAATTAAAGGCAAGTCAGAAGCTGATAATGCCAAGCAGACACTTGAGACTTCTAAAAAAAAAAACGCTGGTATGGAAATAAAGAAAAGACTAGAACTAAAACTGGGACTGGATCTCCACAAACAGTCTTCCGAGTAACGTTATAATTTACATGACTGTGGTAAATTAAATTGCTTGGTAGGTAGCAGTATTCTGATACATGTCCTCCTCGTTCCTTGCAGGACTCTACAGACAAGCATTCAGAGAGAGGGGGGTTGAGGCGATCGCAGACAGGAGGAGTATGTGAAATCAAAGACTAACTCACAACGCTCCTCTGACGTCAGTATTAAAAAGGAAGACAAAGTTCTACAACAAGAAGTGCAATTTCAAAAGAAAATGGTGACAGGAATTTTCACTACAAATGTCACAAATGCTCAGAACTCTCTTTGGAACAAGACGTGGGTGAGAAACTCTTCTTGACAGCGCAGCAGAGGTCACAATAGTTCACAAGACTCTTAGAGTTTCTGGTGGAGAGACCGACTGATGAATATATATATGTTGAAACTCCAGATCAGCGGCTTAGCCCTCAAGATAGAATTTATGATTTGGGCAAACAAATTGAGAGCGACATACCGCTTACTATTAAAGTGATATTCTGATTGAATTAGACTAATGAATACGACATTCTCTTGGCTGTGATTGATTGGGTGCCGGAGTTTGTTTGGAATGTTCCACGAAGGGAGGATGTAATAATGCTTTCCTTTTCCGTTCTTGTTCCGAGGAGGTGAAAGTAATATATGCTGCAGATTGGGCTGTTGTGCAGGCCCCAGCTTTATATTGTAATCAAGCAGGTTGGGATAAAGACTCCTCTCTCATGTTATTCCTATAAGGTCCAGCCCACAGGTGCAAGCACAATATTCTTTTAAGTATGAAGCTAAACGCACAGTTAGGGAGATTCTATCACAATTAGAATCTCAAGGTGTGATTGAGCCTTGTGGTTCCCCTATGAATAGGCTTTCCTGTTTTCAGTTTTTATTTTTGGTCAATTCTGGTGGGTTTTTTTCAGTGCTTCCAAGTGATTTCAGTACCTTCAAAAAACAGTGGTTACACATTTTTGTGCCATTAAAAACAACAGAAACAGTGTTTTTCCGGTGATTATGTAACGTTTTGCTTTTATTATTGCTTGCGTTCTGCACTGATAGTCCATGATACATACAGTGTAGGTACAGTGTATATGAGGTCCAAATACATTTTTACAAATCAAACTTATTGTAGTACACCTTACAATACTTCTTCAGTGAGTCTTTGGTCATGCGCGCTGCTCTTTCTTTCCCATGTAAACTTTTATCTGTGAAATGGCCCTCTCAACATTGGCACTTGAGATGGGCAACGCCAAAACAGCCAGTACACAACTTGCAAACTCTGGCCACTGACATAGCTTTCCATACCAATACTAGTGCCCCTGAAGATTGCGATTCTCTGGGACAGGTTCTGCAACATATGCGTTGAACTGGGCGCATATGCCCTAAGAGATACTGAAGTGGTCAAAAATGAAGCAGCACTTTTAAATGTCCGGGGAAAATTCGACTTTACGGAAGGGATCTAGAACTTGTGTAGAGTACCACAGTGAGGCTTCATTGACTTCAATGACATTTCTATGCATCATTGCAAGCTATTTCTAATACATTGTAAAATAAAAGTTCCTGAATTGCTCCTCAACATTTATTTGCTTACCAAGTGGCAAACACTTTAACATGGAACATGTTGCAGTGCCAAAGTCACTAAAAGTACCCCCCTGGCTACTCTCAAGGAGATGTTTCCCATTTACACCACTTATGCTGAACACTTGGTAGACAAGGGTGTTTTCAGACTCTAGTTATTTTATTATGTCCACTACAGCAGTCATGTTTTCCTGTACAAATCTAAGAATGCCGTAGAGCACAGCTTTCCAAACTTTTCATGTTGGGGACACACTTTTTCGAAATGCAACGTTTAGTGACACGGTAATGCAGTGTAGCGAGCGAGCGTAGCGAGTGAGCCCGAACAAACTAGGGGGGTTTGGGGGGTTCTCCCCCCGAGAAAATTTTGAAAAAAGAGTGGGCAAACGGTGCATTTTAAAGCATATTTGAGAAAGCAGGAAGGTTAATAAAGCAATTGTGAATCTGTTCTAACAAAGACATGTTGGCCTTTATGCGTAACAATATGTAAATATGTGCAAGAATTCAAAGCTTTGAATAAAAACAGCACTTACTATTTAATTGAGATGAATGAGGTTGATAGGATGAACACAGCTGGTCAATATTTGGTGGAATATTACATAAAGACACTCGCATTTCGTCATTAAGCATTTTCAGGCGTCCACATTTCAGTGTCATTTTTTATTTCAGCTCATTCTTCAGAAAGTGAAAAGTTCCCAGTTGCAGTTGAAAGAAATGGATTTCTGATGCAATCATAGTCTTTAGATTTCAACATTTGGGAAGTAATGATGAATGTTCTCTCCGAGCAAAGTTAAATGGTCAACAATCAGCAGGCTGATATCACATTTCAGCGGGCACTCAGCAGTTTTGGAAAACATTTCAAAATCCCCTTCTTTAACTTTGCTTTTCCAAATTGCTATTTTGTCTCTCATAGCACAAGAATTACAAAATTTTAATAAGAACAACAGCACTTGTCTTACTATTTTAATGAGATACATGAGGTTGATAGGATGAACACAGCTGGTCAATATTTGGTTGAATATTAGATAAAGACACTCGCATTTCATCATCAAGCATTTTCAAGCATCCACGTTTCAGTGTCTTTAAGTTTGTCATCGTCGAAAAGGATACTTCACAAATGTATGTAGTAGAAAACTGCAAGAGAATTTTTAACGCTTTTTACCTATGTTTGGATGCATTTTTGCAACACGAACCCAAAAGCTGTCTAAATCACCCTCTTCATGCATCATTAACATACTTCGATCATTTTTTATTTCAGCTAATTCTTCTTCTTCAGTAAGAGAAAAGTTCCCAGTTGCAGTTGAAAGAAATGGATTTCTGATCCAATCATAGTCTTGGATTTCAACATTTGGGAAGTAATGATAAACTTTCTCTGCGAGCAATGTTAAATGGTCAACAATCAGCGGGCTGATATCACATTTCAGCTGGCACTCATCAGTTTTGGAAAACATTTCAAAACTGCCTTCTTTCACTTTCCTTTCCCAAATTTTTATTTTGTCTCTCAAAGCACACATTTTATCTACTGCTGTTAAGGTATTTTCTCCTTTTCCTTGCATACTGGTGTTAATTTTATTCAAATGTTCAAATATGTCAGCAAGATATGCCAATTTTGTGCACCAAAGTTTGTTTTGAATTAGACCGCAGAATTCATGCTGCTGATTATCCTCAAAAAGTTTAAGCATCATTTCCCGCAATTCGTATACACGACAAAGCACGCGACCTCTTGAGAGCCAACGAACGTCTGTGTGCAGTAGGAGCTTTTTAAACCTTGCCCCCATTTGTTCACAAATATGAGCAAATATTCTTGATTTAAGAGGTCGGCTTTTAATGTAATTCACCATTTGAATCACTTTGTCCATAACTTCCCTCAATTCATTTCCAATGGTTTGCGCGACTAGTGCCTCGCGATGTAAAAAGCAATGAGTAAATATGATATTTTCATGTTCTTTCTTTGCTAAAGCTATAAAACCTTTTGTTGAGCCAACCATTGAGGGTGCACCATCCGTGCATATCCCGACACAATTTAACCAGCGCAAATTATTTTCCTTCATGAAGCAATCTAAAGTTTGAAATATATCCTCACCTCTAGTTCTCAATGGAAGTTCTAGGCAACACAGGAATTGCTCAATAATTTTGTCAGTATGAATGAAACGTATAAAAACCATTAATTGAGCTAACCCACTGACATCTGTTGATTCGTCTAGTTGCAATGTAAAGATCATATTGTCGTCTTGAAAAATCTCCTTCATTTGCAGCTTAACGTTAGCAGACATATCTTGAATCCGTCTTCCAATTGTGTTATCTGCCAAAGGGATTTTATTAACTTCAATCTCAAATTCTAGCCCAAACATTGTTCGAACAATAGCACAGCAAGATTGCCTTATGGTGGTTTCGGCAACAGTGTGTGGTTCCTTGTTTTTGGCAATTATTTGAGCAACCAAGTAACTTGCCTTTTGAGCTTTCTCTGATGTCTTCATTCTCTTTGTGAATGATGCAGACTGCTTCCTTATAGATTTTGCAAGCTCAATAAAGTATTCTACTGGTTTTTCTGACAGATGGCCGTGTTTTGTGGTAAAATGGCGTTTTAATTTATTTGGTACCATACTTTCATTTGCAAGTATTTCCCCACAAACTAAACACTGGGGACAAGGATGGTTTTCATTACCAGAAAATGTGAACCCCAGTTTCATATAAGCTTTATTATATAAACGGGGATTGGCGATTTTCCCTTTACACTTCTTACGTACTGAGACAGACCGTTCAGTTGATTCTTGGGTACTTTGCTCAGTAGCTGCTACATTTTGTTCTTCGCAAACGTCATCGTCACCAGCTTTTCGCTTCCGAATTATAAACTTATCCATTTTGAGTTTCTGTTTGCCTTCCGGGAAAATGAAGAAATGTGGAAATCTAGAGATCGGAAGAACATGAGATACGAAGTTTAACAATCTTACGCCTTGCTTACGGTCTTCATTCTCTCTAGTAACATTTCAGGATTTGAGTAGTAGATAATCATGTGAAATCAGAGCTCTCAGCATAAGGTGGGGCAGAAGTAATAACTGCATTGACGCCGGCTCGGACAGACTCAGGATGCCAAGTGAGCTGTCCAGAACCCACAATTATATTCCATCCTTTATCAGAAGGCCCTTACATTTCCATGCCATGGTCTTTCCTGCCAAACTAGATTGCTTACTTTCCTAAAAAACAAATCGATGTCTCATTTTTAATCTACTTATTTGAACTGGAAGCAATCAAGAGATAACCACATAAACAACCACATATTGCTCTGCTATGACACTGAAGCCTTTTTGACTGGATCAGAGACAGGCAACCTAAATGAGGTAGCAGTGCGGCACGCGGAAAACATGCCATTGAAGGTGGAAGCACCACGCCAACATTGGCCATGGGAAATTCTAATTAAGTTGGAGGACCACGTTTCTGAAACCTCTAAAATGGTTGGGAAATCAAACTGTTGCCCAAGCTGTGTTGAAAATAATGGCTGCCATCTTTCAAGCATTGAGTTCTAATCTAGTGAATAATATCATAGGACTTAAGATTGGCCTATAAAACAATAAAGCAAACACAAGGAGATGGTGGACGGAGCGCTTAAAATGTACAGACCCCCCCGGCACAGATCTGGGTTGGATCCATCATCATTCTTTAGCTCACTTCGCAACCTCAGTTCAGACCCAGATATATCACAATGAATGTACACTAGAAGAGTAAACAGTAAACACAGAGCTGGAATCGCAACCCACTTTGAAAGCCAGAAATATTAGCAAAGCATTTCCTTAACAGAAAAAAACGTGTGCTTGAAACGTGAATTTTGGAATGTACAAACAACCAGAGTGCAACACTATCATAATGGCTAACTGAACAACTCTAGTTTTACAGTTATATTCACAAACATCTCAATCCAGCATACAGTAAGGCTCACTTTAGTGCACAAGTAACTGAGCAGTCATAGGATGGTAAGGATGTAACACAGGTTATTTCAACATGGTGTTTCAAGTGTCCAGCTTTACAAATGAATGTCTGGATTAGAATTAGAGAAGCAGAACTGAGGCAGCTTGCTTCTGTGACTACATGATCCACATTAATGGAAAAGTATCTTCTGAATAGACCAGGTTAGATTTCCAATTACCTCAGGATTGATCATTTCCAATATTTTTGTGGGACAGTTATTTGGCGATGAGCCTGAGGGTTTGGGATTAGCTTTGATGGCACTTTGTATATGTTTGTCGCACTGAAGCGTATTAATGGGTCTGAGGAATGAAGTAAATAATTCGATATTGGTCTTTCAGTATGTCTGTCATATCCTGCTCCGCAAACACACTGCTGAAATGAGACAAACTCTCCGGGAGCACCCCAAAACAAAACCAGAAGCACCTGCACTTCTGACAGTACCCCCTCAAGTAACTGAAACCAGGTCTGCCCTGCTAGATGTTTAAAATACAACTGGCTTTAAACCCACACACAGCTGTGAAAAACGCACAAAACAAACACAGAAACCCTCGCAGGCAGACAAACACACTCAACAACAACTTGCACACAAAGAAAACCGTCTGGAACCAAAAATCGCACTGCTTCGACCACTGATTACACTATATCATTTAGCTCATCAAGGATATTACAGAGGTTACATTCTTTACCTTCACTTCAAACCATACTTATAACATAATTCACAGCAAAGGATAACTGTGTGAGCGATTAACCTGCTTCAGAAATATATGCACAACGTCCAGGCCACTGGTGAGAATGATGGCACAACTGACTCAGCTTGGGCAGTACTTTAGCGTTCTGAGATTAGCAAAAGAGCAGTCAAGTCTGTTAGGTAGTCCTAGGCCTGTTACAAATATTGTAGAACTCCCAGAATCCCTAGCGTGGGTGCTCTGGGCTGAACAGGCATTACTGGTATTATTACACTGATAGCATGCATAGCTGAGTGAACACTTTCTGATACCACATGCAGTCTCCTCTACTAAGCCCTTTGGTTATCAACTTCACATCTTTAACGCCAAAACTGTGGCTAGTGCAAACATGGCATCGATTTAAGTGCATAGTTAAACATAGCTTTGTTGTGGTAATTGTGAAGCTTAATGAGTGATAATACAAAACGTGACAAGAAAGCATCCACCATACAAGAAATATTATCCTCCACTTTCCTTCTTCCAATGGAATCGTTTGTTTTTGGACGCATTCCAACGTCATCACAAAGATTTTCTGCTTCATCACAAATAGACTCTCCTCTCATACACACATATACTCGCACACTCTCTCTCTCTCTATCTCTCTTTCACATGTGCACACACACACATACACTCACTCCCTCCCTCTCAGACACACTTACAGATAGATCCACACACACACACACCCTCACTCTCTTACTCACACACAAACACACGCACTCACACACACACACACACACACTCTCTTTCCCTATCTCTATCACACACACACACTCTCACACACACACACACCCCCTCGCTCTCTTCCTCACACACTAACACACGCACTCACACACACACACTCACTGTTTCCCTATCTCTATCACACACACATTCCCCCTCTCACTCTCTCACTCCCACACAAACACTCAGATAATATGTGCAATATTGATCATATCATGCAAGCGTTAGCAATCATAGCTGGGCATTAATAATAACAATGGCCTTCAGGCACCGTTAACAATAAAGGCTGATACTACATTGATGGATGGAATGCTGAACAATGTCAGACATTCACCCCCAGTACAGAGGTTGAGCGCCGGTTAATTAATGGTGTGCATCTAACTTAGCCTGACTAGGATTGTTGTTCCTGCTTGGACACAGTGCAGACCTCTGCGAACCAGAAACACAATTTCTAACAACCCCTGAAAAGTTGAAACTGATACAGGTATCCACACATAAGTCCACACTAATGAAATATCAGAATCCTCCAGGTGAGGATGTGTTAACTTATTTTACAATGGAGCACTCAGTCTATGAAGTTATTCTAGCAGTCACGGGTAGCACATATAGGAGATGAAACACTCAACAGTTTTTCATATATATGAAAATTGAATCATAAAATGCCGGACATAGAAGAAATTACTTCAAGCACACTTGGAGGCATCTCAGAGTTTCCTTATTGTTCTACCCTTACCCACGCAACAACCATCTATTTGCGGCTGATGTGCTAGGTGAGGACCAAAGTTTAGAATATACACCTGTGGAACAGGACTCTTAAAGTGTTTGATTACTTTCTCTTTCACTTGTCATCTTCATGACCTCTAAGACAAGAGTTAGAAAAGGCATTGATGTGAGCAAAAGACAATTTAGGTTACCAATTGCTACAGCGGATTGCCGTTTATTGAAGCGTCTACTGCTAAAATGGGTTTCTGGCACTGGATATTCTAGAAAAACACAGTTTCATTCTTTACAGGGGCAAGGAGCTTGTATCATTATTTATAAAATATTACCAAGCACAGGTACGCATTAGAGAAGGGAAACATTGAAGTACGCATTATATGGTAGTGACTCAAAAGAGCAGAAAAAGTGCAAATTAATATTGCAGAGGTGTTTTGTATCTTTTCCAAAAGTGAATCAAATTTCTACATTTGAAAGTTTCTGAATATAAAAGGAAGCAAAGAATTAGGTCACATCTGAAATATTAATTACCACAGTCCCAAGGAGGTCATTTGGGAGTTGTCTGGGGTCGCAGCTCCCACCTCATTAAGGCTGTTGGCATAAAATTAATATGGCGCCAATCTCGGAGGTGTAGTTTGTATCCCCTGGTGCTAGGTTACTTAACTAGTATGGCGCCAATCTCGGAGGTGTAGTTACACCTACACCTCCGAGATTGGCGCCATACTTGTTAAGTAACCTAGCACCAGAGGATACAAACTACACCTCTAGATTGGAGCCATATTAATTGTATGACATCAGCGTTTTTAAATGTGGAAAATCACACTTACCGAGCGCCTGGGATGGGTAGAGGCGGCTCCGTGGCCACTGCGTCACAACAAGACCGCTCAGGGCAGAGCCGTGAGCAGCACTGCAGCACTCCCGGAGAAGGGGTCAATACTTCCACTGGCCTCGGTATAGCGGAATCGAGCTCCTAACCACGAGGCTCCGCTCCACTCCGCTCCGTTCCGCTGCTGCTGCTGCTCCGCCTTCCGCTGTCGCACTCACGTCCTGACTCTGGGTTTTACCTCGCATTCCCCTAATATCGGCCCGTAGACGTCATCGCGTCGCGCGACACACCCACACATGGGGCGCGACACAGTACCGTGTCGCGCCACACAGTTTGGAAAGCCCTGCCGTAGAGTGTACTTTTTTTCCACATCACTATCAATATGCGACCGAAGATCCTCACATTTCTTGCCTTTGGCATCATCATTGATCAAACGTTCTGTAAATGGTTGCCACATGGATTATATAGCATTCACTGCCTCTAGGGATGAGAACCACCAGCTAAGTGACACAGTTAGGATGACTCTTTCTTTGATGGCACATAAAGCACAAAATGAGAAATATTTGCGTTTGAGTTCCTGTGCATAACAGAACAGTGCACCGGATGGACTAAAAAGTTAATAGCATTCACCATTAACTCTGAAGATTGTAAAGATGCTTTCAACATACAATCTAACAAGGGACAAGGATCTCTTACAGGGAAGCACTTCAGCTCAGGTATCGATTTTGACAGGTCATCACACAACTTTTTCATATACGTACTGAATAACTGCAAATATAATCAGTATCACTCCAATCTTTGAACTTGGTAAGAACTTTTTGCAGCAGCATTCCAAGTGACACTGCGTCCATGATTTCCAAAAGTCTGCTGTCATGTTTTTACCACTATCCCAGATGCTTGGTGACAGCACTCTTTTCACATATACCCGTCACTACACCTTGCATTGAATGTTTAAAGCCTGGGGTGTTTGGCAATTCACCTACTATCAATACTGACTCACTAGAAAAGAGGGCAGATGTATCATGGGGTTTTAATCATTATCTGTGGGCAAATGTGATGGTACATATTGGGAAAGATTCTTATGGAACCAGCCATTTTACCTATCAGTGAAAGAATCAAACATAGCCAAAATATCAAATATGATTTTGATGTTTCCTGATTCTCCACAGTTTATAAAATAATTAAACACGACCTAAAACATGCTTCTAAACCCTAAATCTTTAGACCAAAGACCACAAAACTGAAAAAAGCAAAAGGATGAAGAAACAATATTTTAGTGACATCCCTAAACAACAAAACGTAAGCAGAATAATGTTAGCCCAGTCTTTCTTGCTGCTACCTTGTATAACAAAGTTATTGGCATTTAGTTTGTGGCTGTGCAGGTGTTTTGTCAGTGTTTATATGTTCACACTGCTGAGGGCTATTTCCCTTTCAGTGAGGTTTTATCAGTTATTATAGGTTTAAACCTAAAACAGGATAGCCTACCTATGAATAATTCATTATTTCCGGTGCTTAAACCTGATCATTCTTATCGTGAAGTCTTGGACTATCGATATTGAAACAGTCACACACAGACTTTTGTGAATAGTTCGTAAAAAATACAAAACTACAGTGGATATTTCCAATGATTTCTGTCAATATATGGCACATGACAACCGGAATGTGACCGCTTTCTCTGCATTGGGAGCACAACGGTGGGTCTGTCGCCTTCCACAGGGCTATAAAAACTGTGCCGGTCTGGTGCTCGAGTGATGTAAATTTTACAAGAAATTGATTCAGAAGCATTGTCTTACGTTGATGACATTTACACCATGGACAATGATTTAAACATGCATTTGGACAGAGTGGATCAAGTTATTCACTGAATATGGCTATAAATTTAATTTCAGAAAATCTCAAATTGCCTTTCTCAGTGTCCTGTTTTTTAGGATATGAGTTATCGAATTAAAGCAAAAAGTCTGGCACCACATTTATTAGAGATATGTACTCTGTTGCAACCTACCTTAAAAACCTTCAATCGCTTTTAGGGTTTCTGAATTTTGGTAGAACATACAAACCAGATTATGCATAACGGGTTAGACTGTTGCAGGAGTTAATTCATCTTGAATTTTCTGATAAAAATGGACTGCTGAACATACTGGTATTCTCTGGAATTTACAAGCAGAAATGCTTGAATCTAAATATTTACAAACATGTGTTAACTCTACTAAATTAGTGATCCGCATAAATGCGGATTTCAGTGGTTTCCCATATGTTTTATTTAATGAAGGAGAAACACTGCCAATAGCTTATAAATCTCATTTATATTCCAATGCGGAAATGTGTTTTGTATCGACTGAAAAAATGTCGACTGCAGTTCAAATGGCTGAATTGAAGGAACGCCCATTGGTACAGGGAAGACGTACACTTGTGGTGTCTCCTGTTCCGGCCCTAGAGGCTGTCACCAAGGCCAGCATCCCAAAGGCAAAAGCCTGGCATCCGAGGTGGATCCAGTGGGCCTCTTCCTTGACAGCTACTAATGTAGAATACATTTTTAACCCTAATTTGAGAACTCCAGTGTGAACAGGAATACCCCATGTCTAGTGAAATGTTGGCTCTAGTATGCGTTCATAATCTATACTGATGGATCAGCCCAGCTGGCGGTTGGGGCAAAGTACAAGTTCTGAGCTGCGTGAGCTGCAGTTAAATGTGTCATGAAAGATGGAGTTTTTCAGGCACAACGAACTTATAAAAAACTCTGGGTGACTGTACCGCTCAGCTGGCTGAATTGAAAGCTTTGGTTCTGGCTTTGCAGAATACGGATTTAGAATTCACCCACTTACAGTGTGTGATTCCTATTACTGTGTTCAGGCCTTTAACAATGATTTACCTTATTGGTGCTTGAATGTATTCAGGGATTCTAATGGAAATACTATTACGAATAAGCTTTTTGGGGGGGAAAGTGGCGGCTCGGAAAGATGCTTTGCCACGGGCTCATGTGGTCCACACATTGAGTCATCAGCATGTTGGTGTACACGCTGCAGGGAATTCATTGGCTGATAAAGATGCCAAGGCAGCTGTTTAGACTGCGTTTGTGGGTGCGATTACTTGTTCACATACGAGAATAGATGATGACATTATGGCTGTGGTCACTGCATGGGCTAGTGGCAAGCCCTTAACTAAAGGCTATTCAGCTAAGAACTCCAATCTACTGAGTCCTCAAAATGTTTCCTTTGCCCGCATTCTTGGGGGGGACGATCAAGTGATACCTAACCAGGACCGCAGGTTAGAGTTAATTATAGCTCATGAAGGTTTAGTGTCTGCCCTTGCAGGTGTGGCGGCTACTGTTTCTTTGTTACAAAAACAATACTGGTGGGAGGGTCTTTATTAGCAGACCAGAAAATGTGTAGTTTGCTGTGACATTTGTCAACAAATTAAAAGGTTCCACCATTGCACGCCCACCACAGACACTGCTTTTAGTTTCAAATAAGCCATTAAAATGTGTCTATTTAGACAACTGCGGACTACTCCATACAGATGGTACCTGCAACCGTTGATTCTTGTTCTCGATTTCTATGGGTGTGGGCACAGCAATCAACTGACGCTTGAACTGTTATTAAAGATTTGCAAGGCTTTATTGGTAAATATGCAGTGGCAACATTCCACTCAGACCTGGACCCGGCTTTCACCTATAGGGCAAATTCCAGGACACTATGGGCACCCTGGGTGTTGCTGTGTATTATTCCACCCCCATCATCCTGAGGGAAATTTGATAATGGAACGGAAAAACATAACTTAAAGTAGTCCTTAACAGCTAAAGTTGGATTCATCACAAGTAAGGTGTACAGAGAGCTTTAAATAATCTGCCTAGAGTAATGTTAGGTGGTTGTACTCCATATGAAGTTTTTTTGGGGTTCCAAGGTTTGCTCCAGATTTTGATAACTCTGGCACAGTGGCAGAGGATGCGCTCTTTGACATCAATGAATGTTTCACTGTCTTACAGGAATTACAAGACTTATGAGATGAATGCTCAAATTTTATTTCTAAACAATCTGCCACTGAAAGTGAAGGTGCAACCAGCGGTTTCTGGCTGGATTCCTAGAATTGGGGATCTAGTCAGAGAGAAGATTGCAGATTAAAAAAAAAAAAAGAATTTGGCCCGTACTATCATGCACCGGTGCCTGTCCTTGCCATCCAAAGTACCCAAACTGTGATTTTTGCCACAGCTTGCTAATTGTAAACAAAAGAGTTTTGATTGATTTGAATTCATTGGCTGATGAAGATGCCAAGGCGGCTGTTTAGACTGCATTTGTGGGAGTGATTACTTGTTCACATACGAGAATAGATGATGACATTATGGCTGTGGTCACTGCCTGGGCTAGTGGCAACCCCTTAACTAAAGACTATTCAGCTAAGAATTCCAATCTATTGAGTCCTCAAAATGTTCCCTTTGCCCGCATTCTTGGGGTTGGCGATCAAGTGATACCCAACCAGGACTGCAGGTTAGAGTTAATAATTGCTCATGAGGGTTTAGTGTCTGCCCTTGCAGGTGTGGCGGCTACTGTTTGTTTGTTACAAAAACAATACTGGTGAGAGAGTCTTTATCAGCAGACCAGAAAATGTGTAGTTTGCTGTGACATTTGTCAAGAAAATAAAAGGTTCCACCATTGCATGCCCATCACAGACACTGCTTTTAGTTTCAAATAAGCCATTACAATGTGTCTATTTAGACAACTGCAGACCACTCCATACAGATGGTACCTGCAACCGTTGATTCTTGTTCTCAATTTCTATGGGTGTGGGCACAGCAATCGACTGACGCTTGAACTGTTATTAAAGATTTGCAAGGCTTTATTGGTACATATGCAGTGGCAAAATTCCACTCAGACCAGGACCCGGCTTTACCCTATAGGGAAATTCCAGGACACTATGGGCACCCTGGGTGTTGCTGTGCAGTATTCCACCCACATCATCCTGAGGGAATTTTGATAGTGGAACAGAAAAACAGGTCTTAAAGTAGTCCTTAACAGCTAAAGTTGGATTCACCACAAGTATGGTGTACAGAGAGCTTTAGAATATGCCTAGAGTAATGTTAGGTGGTTGTACTCCATATGAACTTTTGTTTGGGGTTCAAGGTTTGCTCCAGATTTTTATAACTCTGGCACAGTGGCAGAGGATGCGCTCTTTGACAGCCATGAATGTTTCACTGTCTTACAGGAATTACAAGACTTACCAGATGAATGCTCAAATTTCATTTTTAAACAATCTGCCACTGACGAAGTGAAGGTGCAACCAGCGGTTTCTGGCTGGATTCCTAAAATTGGGGATCTAGTCAGAGAGAAGATTGCAGATAAAAAAAAAAAGAATTTGGCCCATCCTATCATGCACCGGTGCTTGTCCGTGCCATCCAAAGTACCCAAACTGATTTTTGTCACAGCTTGCTAATTGTAAACAAAAAAGTTTTGATTGATTTGATCAAGTTACACCATGTGGCCTGTTCTCCTTAATAAGCCACAAGGGTCTCGAAGTAGTTCCTTGTCACCTCTCCCTAACCTGCAGGAAATCCCTCTACATGCAATAAGTAGTCCTAATCTTACTGCTCCCTGGCTGGGGTCTTCAGATGCTGTACTTTAGATCATACAGATTGATGATGAAAACACAAGAGTGTGTTTCTGATGTGACTTTGCCTTTATCTACTGCTGCTCCTTGCAATGAAGTTGTGTATTATCACCCGCCTTTGGCGGCATCTACCTGCTCTCTGTCACATAATGAGGTCCCTTTTTTACTCAAACTGTCTCTGTTTATTTTGTCAACATTGATGATTTTCCTTCAGACTCTTTGCATACCTCCTTGTGTGGTGTGCATGGACTATTCCTTTGGCTGAAACTGAGATACTGGATTCCTCTTTGGTCCTATTGTTGGATTTTTTTTGCACTATTTCTTCTCGTCCTTTGAATTGGTTACAGTCTTCTTTCTGCTGTTGAAAAGACAACATTTCCCTGAATATATTGCTCCTGAACTGGTGGCTGAGGTGCTTACTCCCCATTCTTCATCACTTAAGGTCCGGAGAGACTTATCCCTTGTGAACATTACTGCATTCCCCGTCCTTAATGGTATTGCATGGGATAAAGTTCCCTATGATATATTTGGTCCTAGAGAAACATTGCAAATTCCATATGTAGTTAAAGTTGATATGGATGACATCATTACCCCAGGATCTATTTCTAATGAATGAGGGATTTTGAGACTGTTACTAATATGCTATTTGAATTAGAATCATACACAGTATTTGAAGATGAGGATTTGTAGTTGAATTATGCAAATTATAACGAAATGTTTTCTTATCATTACGCCCTCACTTTTTACAAACAGCTAGTTCTCCACATGCTGTTTTTGATAATACACAGTGGGAACATTGTTTGACACCACCTGTGGGTAGTTGAAATACATATTTGAAAAAGTTCCCTTATTTTTCCAGTCATGTTAGTACAGGCCTGGTTTCTTATTTTTACCAGCTTATGCCTTCCCTACCGAAGAAAGACATGCTCACGCAAACAAAGTAAATTATTCAGATTCCTTTATTTCACAACTCTCACTACAAAGTTGTAAGTATTGGAAAGATAATATTGAGTTCAAGTTTTTTTAGTGAACACACTATTAACAAGTCTAGGGCATTGATGTTTTATTTAGGGCATGTCTGATCCCTCGGTAAATGATCTTTTTAAACAAAACAGTGCAATACACTACTTGTCTTGGGTTTGACAATGTTAAAAATGTGAACATGCCAGACGTTCCCCTTATTGCAGGGTTTCATAACTGGAAACAGTTTGTTAATTTCACTGAAGAAGTGCTCAATGAAATGGTGCAGAATGGGATGTACAATTCTTCAATTTCTGGTTCAGACAGGTGGTTATTATGGCCAGTTGATACCAGTGGGTGTAATGCTTATTTTTTAACTCTTCAAGAGGGTTTAAGGCAAACAGACCGGACTGCCGGTATGAACAGTCACTACACTCTGGGGTTGTCACTTCGTATAGTGTTGGGATACTGTGTCAGCAATCGTTGGAACACTCGACATTGTCAGCAGTTAAATACCACTTATCCCTCCTTTCAGATAATATGGATTTGCAGGATTTTCTGTTGGGTCCAAGTTCTCCTCAGTTTAAATATTTTATATAGGCCAGCTATAATGAAATATATAAAGTTTCTCAACAAGAAGCGGCTGAACGTTTGAGACAAATTGATAAGGAAAATGTAGCAAAAGCTTTGGCTGTTGCCAATAATGGGATGACCACATTATCAACTCATATTAATTTAATGAGTAATATTGTTTCATCTGCATTCTATATCATACAAAATGACATGTCTATGCTTCAACATGGCCAGAGTCAGTTGAGATCCATTTTGCAACTGAGTTGGACTTTGCAGGTTCTGAAATCTTACAGAATGCCATGGAATTGTTTAAATGCAACTAACTTGTTTATGTCTTCCAATTTAACATGCATGCAGAAGATGATGGCTAAAAAAAAAAAGGAGCACTTAACACAATACTTAGTATCAAGTGTTTAGAAAAGGTACCCATCAGTTGCTGAAACTTCATCTGCGGGTTGAATTATTCATGGTTTAATTTCTCTTCCGATTTCCATGTTTCATTTCACATTGCGTCTTAGACATTTTCTTTTTTTTTTTTGTGTCCTCATCTCACCAATAAGTTTCTGCAATATCTCAAAGAGAAAAGCCAAACGTTCGAAACTGTGCACCCTGTGGCTACTGCATTCGCTTAGGCCAAACCAAGCCAGCCTCCTTTGTTGAAAGCTTGGGGTAATCATAGGACCAAATTGAACCAAAGGGAGACTACATCAAATTCCGCTCCTTACCCCAGGAGACCATGGCAGACCAAATATTCACCCCATTCTCGATCTCGTCACCCTGGTCCAAACGAGCCATGGCAAAAGCTGCTTTCAACCATTCCTCATTTATTGGGGGACGAGGCTCTTTCCATTTTAAACAAATTTCCCTTCGGGCTATTAAGACCAAGTATAGTAGTAAACCTTTTTGATCTTGCTGAAGGTTCTTTCCAATCACACCATCATCTCCAAATATTACCAGGGGTGCATTTACCTTAATTCTGATCTTAAAAATACCGCTTAGAACTTCCCCCACTCCCTTCCAAAAGACCCTAAGTACTGGACACTCATAGAAGATGTGTATATCGTTAGCGTTAGAAAGGTTACATCTAGGGCACTTAGGGCAGGATAGTGGAGCGAATTTAGCAATCTTTGCAGGTGTATAATAGAGCCTATTGATGACAAAGAAATGGTTCTTTTTGAGGCTAGCTGGTTTAACGTATTTGTAGAGATGCTTCAAAGAAGGTTCATAAAGATCTTTACTCTCTGACTCGAGTGGAGACAGGTTCCACACTGCATACTGCGGAGGTTGTTCCCTATCTTACACCTCCAGTAGCTTTTTGTACCAGATGGAGACCTCCTTTCTTTTAGGACATACATTTTGCAAGGTTCGTTCTGTCTCCCAATCTCGTCTTATGTCCTCCTTTTCTGCTGTAAACCAGGAAACTAGTTGCAAGAATTTAAATCTTGAAAAGCTACTGCCAATCTTCGCTCTTAGGACCTCCCAGGGGTGCACTCCATCAGTAGAAACAAGCTCCGACCAGATGTTAGTGCCCGCCCTTTTAATGGAAATCGCTAGGCTATCCTTCAAACAGACCGGGGTGCCCGGGGAATCCCAGATCGGGGCATAGTCTGAGTAATACCCAATCCTCCATCTGCATCGAACCTTCTACCATACACTAAGGGCGGCCCTCAGAACTTTCAAACGCACCATTTTGAAGAACCTAGGTGCCCCAAATTTGTAGAGAAAACCTTCCCCCACACCACCACCCTCTGCCTTCACCATTTCCCCCAGTAACCTCCCCCATGATGTTTCTTCTGGTTTAACAAGTAGCATCCTTATGTTTTTAAATTGGAAAGCGACTGAATACCAGTTGATATCCGGGAGGGCTAGGCCGCCTTTGATAAGCCTACGTCTCAGCTTTTTCCATGACAGTCTGGCCCCTTTATTTGCCCAGATGAAACTTCCAATCTTACTTTGTATTCTGCTAATGTCTTTACATGGGAATTCAAGAGGGATCGCGTTAAACAGATATGTCAACTTTGGCAAAATAACCATTTTTACCAAGTTGACCCGACCATAAATAGTTAAGGGGAGATTATTCCATCTAGCAAATAACCTTTCAACCTCTTTAATAGTCCTATTCAGGTTAAGCTGGGGAATTTTATCTAGATCATTAACAATGGTGATACCCAGGTATCTCAACTCGTTGCTCATGGTACCCGCCCAGTTGTCGATGTTCCAACACATCACCTCTGTTTTAGAGGTGTTGGCAAGATAACCTGAAAGGGAACCAAATTCTTCCAATACAGCTTCAACCCTAGGAATAACCGCCCCTGGATCGTTGGTATATAGCAGCACATCATCAGCGTAAAGGGCCAGCTTGCTGCTATATTGCTGAGATTTAAAGGGGGAAATCTGGTCGTCCAATCTTATTGCTTGTGCTAATGGCTCAATGTAGAGATCAAATAGCAACGGGGAACTGGGACAACCCTGTCTTGTTCCTCTATATATTTTAAAACTAGAAGTTAACATGCCATTCAGCAGAATTTTTGCTGAGGCTCCTTGATAGCACTTCATTAATGTCTGGACAAAGACAGGACCAAAACCCATCACCCTAAGTACCTCCCAGAGGTATACCCAGCAGACTCTGTCGAACGCCTTGGCCGCGTCGAGAGCCACTACGGCCAAGGGGTCCGAACACCCCATAGCCAAATCGATGTTACCAATTAGCTGGTGGGTCTGCTCCTGGATAAACCTTCCAGGGACGAAACCTTTTTGATCGGGGTTAATCAGCCCGGGGGCCAATTTGACCAGTCTCCCTGCTGGAACACTCATAAAGATCTTATAATCGGCATTCAGCAGGGAGATTGGTCTATATGAGTCTGCTTTTTGGGGGTCTTTCCCAGGTTTTAAGATCAAAATGATGGTTGCTTCTTTCCACGAGCTCGGAACCTGTCCTTCAGACCTATAGACAGAATTAAACAAGATCCCCAATATCGGGACCAGTTCATCCAGGAGGAGTTTATACACCTCACACGGAAGTGCATCAGTGCCGGCAGCCTTATTGTTTTTGCCCTTTCTTATTTGATCTCTTATTTCATTTTCCGTTATTGGAGCATCTAAACATGCACAACCCTCGTTAGTTAATGTCGGCAATGATTTATCTCTAAGCCAATATTGAAGGGTGTCTGTATTAGGTACCATCCCTTCACTATATAGATCTGAAAATAGAGAGAGAAGGCAAGCTTCTATGTCCTCCGGGTTACTTGACTTCTCCCCACTTACATTTATTATCAATTCGTTAATATTGTTCTTGGAGTGGTCTAATCTTGCTTTCCACGCCAGGAGGGCACCTGCCCTCTCTCCATATTCAAAATTGTGCATATTTTTTGTCCTCCATTGCGCCCTACATTTAAGATCCAGTCTCCCCCTATACTCCTGACGTGCTTGATCCAGATCTCTCTGAACTAGTGAGAGCCTTTGGAGATTCCTATAGCAGATCTGGGACCTCTCCTCCTCCAGCAGGCGGATTTTCCTCTCAAGGGACCGTAACTCCCGGGTCTCTTCCCTGTTCTTTGAACAAATAAGACCATGCAGCAGGCCCTTATATTAGCCTTAAAGGCATCCCAGACATAGTCCATGGAAGTCGAGCCCATATTTACAGAAAAGTAATCCACGGTGGCCAATTTGAGAGCCCTTACTATATCCTCATCTAACAACATGGACCTTTTAATGGTCCACCTGGGTTGTAAATTATGCCTTTTTCCAACATACGAAAACAGCACCGGAGCATGATCAGATATGTGGCTAGGCAAAACAGTTATGTGGCTCATATTATCTAAGCTTGGCCTATCCATCAAAAATAATCGATTCTTGAAGAATGCCCGTGCTTCTTACTGTGGAACGTAAATCCCTTTTTATCACCCATTTTTGACCTCCAGACATCTACAAGCTCCAAATCATGTAACATATTTTTCAGTGCGAGTCGTACTCGAGGGGCCCCCACATAACGGCTGAGATTGGATCTATCTTTTACGGGGTCAAGAAGAACATTAAAATCGCCTCCTATAATTATTGGCAAGATAACTTCAACCAGATTAGACTGTAATTTTATAATATACGTCGGGTCGTCAGTATTGGGACCATAAAAGTAAGCACATGCTAACTCTAGTCTTCCAAGATCCAATATGACCACTATTCACCTCCCTGATTTGTCTGAATAAGTGGTTTTAATGGAGCAACCTGCCCCCTGTTTAATCAAAATAGCCACACCCTTGCTATGTACTGTCTGCTCAGAAGAACAAAAGTATTTTACCCAAGAGTATTTAGAAAAAATAATAGAACACTCTGCATGGCTTAAATGTGTCTCCTGGATAAGGCAAATTTGAGCAGGGGATAGTTCTAAGTACTTCAACACCAAGCGTTGTCTACGGGGGCACCTTAATCCATTAACATTCCACGAAATAAACTTAACCTCACTACTCAAGGGGGGTATATCTGTCATCTAGTGGAGAAATCCAGCACGGCCGATCACTTATGAATGTGAGATTGAGGACTTTTTTTGATTTTTTTACCCACTGCTCCCCACCCAGTGCAACCCACCAACCCCCCCCCCCCCCCTCTGTGGCCCCCCCCTCGGGAAACCCTCCCTTCTATTAGGCAGAAGCCTGTTCGGCCTCATTCCCTTGGGTCAAACACGAATAGAAGAAATATTTATTGCGTCAAACACAGGTCTCGATGTCAATAGCCCTACCTCACATCTGCCTCTCTTACCTACACCCCGCCTTTAATCTTTTCTATAAGCGCGTCCACCTCCTCCACTGCGCGGTACATATACATGTGGTTATTCCACATAATGCGGAGTGATGCAGGAAACTTCAATTGAGCCTTTGCCCCCAACTTATTTAAAACCTCCACTCTTTTGCCCAACTCATACTGCCTTGTAGCGGTGATATGTGATACATCCGACCTGATGGAAAAAGAAAAAGAATTGGAGGAGGATTTAGAAGTTATACTTCCTTCCTTTAGAGCCGAGGCGAGAATGGCCTCTTTAACAGTGTATGTTAAGAAATTAATTAAAATTTTCCTTGGTTTTTGCCTGGCGGGGTTTCTTTTAAATGGGTCGCGATGTACCCGTTGAATTTCCTTGTCCAGATCCATTTCGGGGGAGTTTTTTTTTTAGCACTGTCTCTTTCAGCAAGGATATCACAAACCCCCTGATATCTGCACCCTCTAGTGCTTCAGGGACATTGATAAGTCTCAGATTGTTCTTCCTCGTGTGGTTTTCCAAACGCTCAAGATCACCCTTCAATTCCTTATTTTGGGTTGCTAGCTTAACCATTTCCGCAGTGGAGGTGTGGAGTGCCTCTTTAATTTTCGGTATCTCCTGTTCTAATGCATCTGTTCTTAATGAGACCTCCTCCAGCTTCTGTGCTAGCACCACACATGACGCCTGAATCGCTGCCTGGTTGGTCTCTGATACAGTAAACCTGTTCCTCATCTCGTCTTTAAGAGAGAGTAAGATTTCAGCCAAGGAGCCTGTTGGCGTTGCAGATTTATCCATCCCAGGGGGGTTTTGATTTTCGGCCTCATATGTATCACAGGCCTCTAACAAGGAGAACCTATTTGAAATATCCACTGCGGGATGGATGACGGAGGACAGGCTCCCTGAAGGGTTCTCTGGGCTCTTAAGGACCGTAACTCCAAGACACCAAGAGTATCGGAAGTACCTGGTGCCTGCATATCATGCTGTGGAGAGACCAACAAACTGGAAAACTTGAGCTGAGTTGAGCCTGATGATATAAAGTTAGGTATTATAGGTGGTATAGGTAGTATAGGTAGTATAGGTATAGGTGATATAACAGACTGTGATTGTGACCTACTACCACTAGATGAAACTTCCTTATCCAGACCCTGAGATGTAGCTGAGGATGTAGCAGAGGATGAAGATGTAGATAGAACCTTGTAAAAAGCTTTCAAAGAGGTGGTTATTTTCACTTTTGCAGTTAATTTTTTCTTACTCCTGCCCTTTCCTCTACCGTTGACTCCGGCAGCAGACTCAGTATTGGCACCCTTGCTTATAACTTGCTTTACCAGCCCGGGAGCTCGCACATCAATTTCAGGAGGAGAGACTTGAGTAGACAAGCTTAGTTGTGTACTGTCTATATTAGCACAAGACTGAAACGCCCTGGCACGCAGCGTGTATCTACAGCCTCTGGGAGGAGACAAACCGGGTTGCTGTACTTTATTTATCTCCATACACTTGTAAAACTCCTCTCCTTTTGTGGTTATCTGAGAGGTCTGGGTACTCAACTTAAGATAGCCTTCCTGGAAGTCTCCCTGCTGGCGTGTGTGAGCACATTCAAATAAAGAATCCCGCAATAGCATAAACTTGGTCTTACCTTCTTTCAGAGAATAGGTAACTCCGACTTTGCTGCCAACCTTTGCTGCACAAACTTGCTCCAGGCGCCCTACCTGGACAGCCGAGTCTACCCCACCGTCCTTCTCACCGCGACATCCTGCTCCCACGCTAACATAGTCTCCAGTGCTGACTCTGCTGCCTGTGGCCCGGACCTAGAAACAGGCTACGCCGCTTCGCCACCACTCACGAGCAGCGCCCTCCCACAGTGAAGCTCGGAGCGCTGGCAAGCCTCCACCACGCTCCGGCGCCATGCACCACGGCCGGCCGGCAGTGCAACAAAAAGCCGGGAGGAAGAAACACAAAAAACAACAGGCTTCAGGTATGCAGGATGTAGGAAAAAAAAAAAAGAGATCCTAAACAACGGGATTCATTCCAGGGCTACCGCTCGAGACCATGCACAAACCCAAGGGAACATCAGCCGCGACCGCTTAGCTCGCGGCCGCCATGTTTCCCCTGTTCTCATTCGTCCTAGGTCCGTGTCTTAGACATTTTCAAGCAGGCAGATATGAGGAGATGGGTGCACATTTTTTGCACAAAGGCAGGTGCCGCCTTTTTCAGTACAGATGAATACAAGAGAACAAAGAGGCTTTTGTTAGTCCTTCGTGATTGTGGGTCTTGTTTGGGTCACTCAGTCTGCAAAGAGATTACAATTCATGGAGTTGTAATTCCTCTATAACTAATTTAGCACGTTTTATTAAAGGTACAATTGATCAAAACCGAATTTTTGTTGCTTTCTAATGGAAGCTATCTAATTTTAAATTATCAAAGTTGTTGCAGGATGAAACCAGGTTTTGGTCACTGTTTCCAGAGTTGTGACTTGCTGTACGCATATTTCATATTCTCCCGCACATACTACCTGAGAAGCAACTTTGTGACACAAGGTCCCCGTAGATGATATGCGCTTTGATAGGTTGAGCAGACTGAAAGCCTTGATGTTTCAAACTGATGCGGCTCTAACATCTCCCCAAGAAACCTTTGATCTGCAAGTAGCACATTCCTCATCAGAAGTACAGTCTCTTTTATGAACTCAATTGCCACATCATTTCAGTGAGCTTGTGTACCGTATTTTTAATGCATTTAACACAGCTGCAGTGGCACGATTTTTTAAAGTGATTGGGTCTGGACTGATTTCTACGTTACAGACTTTATTCTTTCCTTTTTGCACTGCTTATTTTCAAGCTTTTTTGGAGGCATTTCGATTATGATATTGCTAATCGTTAGTGCATTGATTCTGTTTCTGTTGCTCCGAAATAGATGTCTCACGATGAGGCCAACTGGAAATGGAACTACCACACATCCTTCTGTGTAGTGAACACATGATGACGTATTTTGAACGTTTGGTGCTACTGGAACTGAACAAAAACTGGTTTCTGTTCTTCCGGCCGGTATGGTTTCAGAGAAGCAGCCTGTGTTTAGCTGTCTATGGTGCTCAGTCGAGTGTTGTCTCGACTTATGCCTTGCTATGCAATTGTCGCAGTCTCCAGATATAGATCTGCTTAAGTGTCCTATGCGGGCGCATCAGCTGTATTGTCAAATGATGCTGCTTCCTTTCCTGCAAGATGCCTACTATGAGCTGCCTTCGCCAATGCCAGATGCTACTCCGACTTCAGGTTTCAGGGCATCTGGGCACTCTTCTGATGCTGCAATCCTCGCACTGTCGCCTTAGCTGATGATGACTTTTTTCACCACTTGGATCTTGTTCTTCATGCCTCTTTTGATGTGGAGTCTGTGGATGCGGGTACCCTCCTGGGCCCTAATGACACACTGGACATGCATGTTGTGGACACTTCGGAGATGATGTTGTCTACTTTGGATGCTTCTTAGCCTGCAATAAAGGGAAAGTTTGGCGTGTTCACATTTTTAACATTACCAAACCCAAGATATGGAGTCTGTTGTACTGTTTTGTTTAAAAAGACATGAATCTGCATTTTTGGGAATTTATTTTTCCTTTTTTTGTAGTATACGTGGCTTTTAATTGCCATTATTTTGGGGCTTTAAGTCTGCTTACGCACGCGCTGATGGACTTCGTGGGGGCCATGACCCCGTTTGTGTGAGGCTACTGCTAGGGGAGACTACACTTCCCACCAACCTAAGTGCCTGGAGGCGCGAGCACTGAACCATCGCCCAGGGGGCGGGGCTGCCCTCAATGAGAGCATGGGAAAACAAAAAGCAGGCTCCACTGTGCCACAGGCCCAAGGGGCCACACCAATTGATAGCTTTTTGGCCAGGGCCATGGAGGTTATCTCCAAGGAGATCGAACTAGCAGAGTGGTGCCTTCCCCTCTCGGTCGATGAAATAGACTCAACACAACCCTCAGCCCCAGCTTCTCGTCCACAGGTTGCCCTTGTAAACAAAGGTTATGTCTTGTCTGAGAAGACTTCCAGCACAATGGCTGCTTACATTGAGGAAATGGGAGAGGAGGTGCTTAATCCCGCTGAGTTAAGCCCAAGATTCACTGGGGGTCGTCCCATGCCTAAACGGAGAAAGAGAACCCAAAATCCCATGAAAGGGGTTGTAAACAGTGATCAGTTCACTATGACTACTACGTCCACTGCACCCACTCCTACGATGCTCCCGGATAGAGTTCTTTGGGGCACTTTAGGGGAGTGGCTTTCTAATCTTCTCGACGCCAAGCTCCAACCAATACATGATCATCTTACCACAATAGAGGTATCTCTGCGGGTTAGAACTAAAGGGTGCACTGAATGCCCTTCAAGACAGCCACCCTGTATAGACACAACCCCGGCCCATTCTACACTCCAACTTTCTCCTCACCCTACTTTTCACATTCCCAATGGGTTGTCAATTACAAATAGACCTGAGTCGCGGCCATCTGTGCCACATTCAAATATGGACAAACAGAAGGATTCTCATAATGTGGCTTCCAACCGTGAAAGCAGTGGCCGGGCACAGGCCCTTATCAACCCCCCTCTCTGTGATCCATCTCCCTCCAGAATCGTGCCTGTATGTGGTTGTGTTGACAAATGTACCTGCTTTGGCTCCTGGAGCTACAGAGTGCACGTCTGATTTGAAAAATAAGGTGACACACTGGCTTGGCACTAATTTGTTCAAAGAGATCCTGTTTGCAAGGAGGGTCAGAAGTACCCTGGGGATTGTATTATTGTAGACTTCTCTCACCCCAAAGTTGCTGGAGAAATATTGGCTCAAGCAGGAGAAGTTAAGATCTGGGCCGTGGCAATAAGGATATTACCTCTGGATTTATTCTATAAGCATTTGGACCTAGTTAATTCTGGCCGTGGCAGAAAAATCTCTTTCCAGCTCTTGTACCACACAGACCAATTCCTGTCTAGGAATAGATGCTCTCCTTTATCCAGCCCTGAGGGCAATGAGTGCGAAAGGTTGTGGGGCAGCATGGTACCTTCGGTCCTAAGCCTTGAGACTCTTCTCCCTTTGAGACTTTTAGTTTGTGTCCTTTGTACTATCCCAACAGACTAGGTCTTATGACTGGGCAGTGCTGTTTAGCCTGACAAACCAGTTCGCCATTGCCTCTCTGAGCCCAATAGACGAGCAGGTATCTCGGGGGGGGGGAGGGGGGTAGGGGCTAACAAGCTCTGCTAAGGTATTATATAAAGTGGACCATGGTGTCAAGCCACCTTCTCAACCCCCGGGGACAATTGTTATGTTGGAATATTGCCGATTTGGCCTATACGGTGTTAACTGAAGGTTGGTATAGGATTATTTATAACTACGAGATCATACTTCTGCAAGAAACTTGGGCCATGGGTGACATACCCTTTGACGAGTACATATGTTATAACCTACATGCCTGTCCATCGCTCTCTGGCCGAACCAAGTGGGGTCTAGCTACTTGGTTTAAGGTCAGCATTTTTTAATAAAATTGTGCAATCGCCTCCTGGGGGGGGGGAAGGGAGGGAATATGCTGACTTTTGTTCTTAAGTGGGGCCCCAACTTTGGTTTGGTGATACTAAATTTTTATAGCAATGAATTCTCAGCCAGATCTAACACGATTCTCCTCCAGCCTTTCGATTTTGTGGATGCAGTTGTAAAAAGGAATTAAAGTTTAGGTTCGCCTCTCAATCTGATTTTGGCTGGGGACTTTAATACAAAGTTGGGGGCTGCCCCAATCTTGCCTGCATCAACTTATTTACCTTACTCATCCGATGGCACCTTGGAGAGGGAATGCAGATTCTATGGGGGGGATCTCTTACTTTCTTGGCGTCTCATGACTTGGAGAGTGTGGTTACTAATTCCTCGTCAGGCCATGTCCCAACATACACTGGTAGGGGGCTTGGTGTCACCCTTGATTACATTTTTATTTCTAGAAATTTACAACCACTGGTTAATGTAGGGGAGGTCTTGCCTATCATATACAGTGACCATAATCCCATATCGCTCACATTGAACATCCCGGGGATAGAGACGAAGAGGAATACTGGACGGAGGCAGCCCATTACTACAAAAGACACTGGGAGTAGATTAGTCTGGCAGACCGCCAACATAGAGAGTATCATGAGCAAAACTCCTGAAGGCTGTAGGGGGCCAATTAACATCTGCTTGGATGAAGAAATAGGTCCCGAAGCTTGGCTAATCAGTTTTGCCGATTTAAACTCACATGTCAAAGAGCTGCTAATGACACCTGTTGGAAATAATATGAAGGGCAGAAATTCCTGGCTTGATACGGTATGCAGAGAAGACAATAATAGGCTGGGAAAGGAAATGAAACGCTCCCCAGGGATTAGGAAGAAATAAGAGCATGTACAAAGGCCTATACCCAGGCACTCAGGAAGAGAAAGGCTGACGAGAAAGAAAAGAAATGGGAAGCCCTGGAGCACTCTTGCCAAGTAAAAGACCTGCAGGGTTTCTGGAGGCCGTACGAGACGGACCTTTCCCTAGGTTCAGCTTCCAATAAAGTCACCTTCCACATAGGCCCGGAGGAATGGATATTTCATTTCAGAAGGGTTCATCACTCTAATGACATTACCCAAAAGTGGCACTGGTGATTGTACACTGCCCTTAATGATTCAATTTTCCCACAAGGAGGTATTTGTTGCTATAAACAACAGTCCATCTAAAAAAGCTCCTGGCCCTGACGGAATACCCATGGGGAGATATATCAGAGCTGTGGGCCCCTTTGCTTACTAACGTTATTAATTCGGCATGTAGAACAAGTTACTTACCTTCGGTAATGCATTCTCTGGTAGAGACATAGTCTAGCCGCAGATTCCTTAACCTTTGAATTCTCCCCCGGCGCCAGTCTGGATCCGGAAATTTTTCAGCAGTACCTCTGCGCGCCAGGGGACGGCGTTGTACGACTCCGTGATGACGTCGACTCAGGTTGTGACATCAGCGGAGTCTATAAGTCCCCTCTGGTGCGCAGATGTCAGTTTCTTCTGCGAAACATTCCGCACCAAAATGCGGAGCCACTATAGAAACTGGCTGTGGAAACAGTGTGCCCAAAAATATCAATGTATCTTTGAAACAATAATTAGAAAATGGAAATGAATGGTATGATAATACCTAGACAAGCTCTATAAGGAAAGACCAAACGGTTAGTCAAAGCACATAGCCATACGAAACAGTGACCACTGGTGTAAAACCCAGGGCTGTAAAACGAAATACCTGTTACACCACAGATCGTTCGCAGTGCGGAGAGGATGGGTAGGGCGTTAAGGAATCTGCGGCTAGACTATGTCTCTACCAGATAATGCGCTACTGAAGGGAAGTAATTTGTTCATCTGATAGAGACATCTAGCCGCAGATTCCTTAACTTTTGAATTAAATGCCATAGCTATGCCCCACCCGGAGGGGGGGGGGGGGTCAGTGAACTAATCCTACACAGTTCTCAGAGAGAACCAGCCAGTTGAAATTAACAAGAGACCAGACAGGCGTAGGAATTAGATGAAAAGGAGCATGGGGCTCCTTACAAATACTATGGCAAGGACCACAGGCAATGTAAGTAAAAAAAACAACCCTGCCGGCCTGGAAAAACCCATGACCCAAGGGTAGTGGGATAATACTGTGTCAGAAGACAACAGACAAAAATGGTGAATTGAGCTTATGGACTAGGAGGCCAAAGGCAATAGCGAAAGCCATGCAAACTACAGTTCCCTCCATCAGCAAAGGAGTGGTGGAGGGAACCCTGTCCTGAGAAACCCAAAGAAAAGGACTCCCAGATCACATTCGAGCCAGGATGATTAAACACATTCATTGCAAAGTTGGTGTAGTGTTGTGGTATGGGTAAAGACGCGGACACTAGGACCCAGGACGGGGGAGCCTGAGAGGGAGGAGCGGAAGTGAGGAAGCGGAAGGGAGGAGAGCGGATAGGGTTTGGAGATCGAGGGAATGAGTTATGTGCAAGATTAAAGGCGAAATTCAACTATCACTACGTGTCCTTGTCGTCTGTGATCAACAAGGGACACGACTTCTGGCGACTAGGGTAGACCCCGCCTGCTGCTCGCGCCCCTGCTCCTCGGCGGAGTGCAGTCGGGTACTCACCCGTGTACCTAGTGCCTTTCCAGTTGCCTTCACGACGCGGCCTCGGGAGCCTACCCCGGGCGCACCCTCCTGCTGTCAACCCGACGTTTTTAGTACAATTCGTGACGTCGGGAGCCTACCCCGGTCACGCACTGCTGGCTGCTCCGGTGCGTGTGTTTGCACTGCACCGCGCTATCAGGAGCCCACCCTGAGCGCGTGTATGTCAGTCCCATGCACCTGTTCCTCGCTCCTGCCCACCGGCTTCCCGGATTGCTGTGCCGCGCTGTCAAGTGCCTACCTTGAGCGCGTGTTCATCCGCCTGTATGCACCTGGCTCCCGATCCTGCTTGCATATCCCTGAGCTGCCGTCAGGAGCCCACCCTGAGCGTGTGAGTGAGCCTGCCTGTCTACACTTGGCTGCTGTTCCTGCTTGTTGGATCCCTGATTTGGCCCTGCTCCACGGTGATATTTTTTGCCTGCTTGCTGGGCTGGGCGCAGCTCTGTCTCACCGGCTGCATGCCCTGCTGTGACCCTGGCCTCCTGTTAGCCCGCCCAGTGGCCATCTTGAAGTCAGGCAGGCCCATCCAATCAGCTACCAGGTACTCTGAGCGGCCATTTTGGAGTCAGGCAGTTGTGTTGTCTGCTATTTCTGAGACTGCCTGTCAGGACTACGATCAGGTGAGACCATTGCCAAGACGTGCGCTGCCACCTTATTTACTGCTCTGCTGAGCCATTTGCTCCCTGCTTCGTTCACACACCGTGAATTCTGCCACGAACATTACAGCATTCACGCTGGATCAGTTTTCTTTGCCCTTCTGAGGACGTTTTCACCTCAAGCTCATCGTTGCCTGGTCGGCTCCAACCATGTCTCTCTCACCGACTACCGGCCGACGTTCGGATTCACTGGACAGGGGAGCTGCGCTCCAGTCTTCCACGTCTTCGTCCCAAGTGGTAGGACCTACCTTTGCTATGGTGGGAGTTCCTTTTCTGCGTCCCCCGGAGACGTTGCCTCTCGTCCCTGGAGGAGGTATGGGTCTTCACTGGCAGGAGTGGCTGGAAGACTTTGAGGACTTTATGAAAGGCTCACAAGTATCGGATCCTGGTCAACAACTCATCGCCTTGTGCAATCTTGTCGGGAAAGAAGTTGGCCAAATAATCAAGGAGTTTCCAGCTGCTGTTGCATCTTCCTACCCAGATGTGCGTGAAGCGCTTAACAGAAGATTTCTTCACAAACGTAACATTGACTACGAATGCTACACCTTCAATCTTGCTTCACAAGAAAAGGATGAAACGATGGGAGAATTCATATCGCGCCTTAAGCGGCTGGCGCGATACTGTGCGTTTGATTCCTTTACGACAGATGCTCTTCGCCTACGCATAATTGAAGGGTGTCAATCTGAATCCTTACGCAGACGCCTTCTAAAGAAGAGCTACTCATTGGATGAAATGACGAGAGTCAACGATCAAGCAGAGGAACATGCAAAACGAATGGAAGCTGGTAAAGGTGACAAACGGGAACAAGCCTTCCGAATCCAGTCTCGTCACACGCAGCGCCGCTCCTCTGCAGGTCGAAGACCGTCCAAGTCCAAAGAATATTATCAAAGACTAAGTCGTCGTCGCAGTCCGGACTGGGCTAACAAGGGTCGGGAGCGACAGCTCAAGTGTTATCGCTGCGGTCAAGATTTTCCTCACACTGAGCCGTGTCCTGCACTAGGTCAGAAGTGTCGGCGATGTGGGAAAGAAAACCACTTTGAAACAGTATGCCAGGCAACTCACAGGGACCCTCACAGGCAATCTAAATACTTCAGCTCTCGACATCACGCCAAAGCTGTACGAGATCACAGAGATACGTCTTCCAGCTCGTCACGGTCGAGTCTCTATTCTCATGTCTCTCGCAGATCGCGACGTTCAGCATCTTGAGAATCACGGTCCCTCACACCGGTATCGCAAGATAGTGAGGAATACGTTTGCATGGTCGCAGACCCGGACAGGCTCAGGAAATATCCCAGACTCCATCTCCAAATGAGTGAACACTCAGCCAAGTTTGTACTAGACAGTAGTGCGTCTCTCAATTACATCTCAGTTGCAGAGTATAACAAAATGGTTCCACGACCGCTCCTGCATAAAGCTGCGGTGCGTGTGTATACATGGATGTCAAAGGAACCACTTCCATGCTTAGGACAATTTCAGACCTCCCTCACATACAAAGACAGATCTGTTTCAGCTCGCATTCACATCATCGAGGGGCCCGAAGCGGACTGCTTTCTTAGTTTGCCCACAGCGGAACGACTTCAACTGGTGGAGATCCTGTATCGAGTGGATGATGAACCTGACATAGTTCACAAATTTCCGAAATTGTTTACAGGACTCGGAAAAATGACTAGCTTTCAAGTTCGTTAACATATAAATGAACGGGTGACACCGATAGCTCAACACCACAGGAAAATACCATTTCAACTTCAACAGTCAGTGGAAGAAGAGCTGCAGGATCTTCTTAAGGCAGATATCATTGAAAGAACTTCTGGACCCACCCCCTGGGTCTCTCCAGTAGTCGTAGTGCCAAAGAAAGGATCAGAAGGAAAAGTCCGACTATGTGTTGACATGAGAGCGCCCAATAATGCCATTGAAAGGGAAAAACACCCTGGACCCCATATCAGTGACATGATCACGACTCTGAACAGTGCACAAATAATCTCCAAATTGGATCTTAACAAGGGCTATCACCAGCTCGAATTGCATGAAAGGTCACGATATATCACCACATTTTTGACTCACCAAGGTCTCTTCAGGTACAAACGACTCAGTTTTGGGGTCTCTTCGGCCACTGAAATCTTCCAGGAGGCAATCAGAAGAGTTATTCATCACATCCCCAACTCTCTTAACTACAGTGACGACATACTCGTGTTGGCGCAACCGTACAGGAACACAACAAAGCACTAGATCGAGTATGTCACGCATTGTTGGAAGCAAATCTGACTCTCAACAAAGATAAATGTGAATTCCACAAATCCACCTTGAAGTTTTATGGACACATCTTCTCAGGCACAGGAATGAGACCAGATCCTGACAAAATTGCAGCACTGAATGACAACCCTCGCCCTCGAGATGCTGGAGATGTGCGGTCATTTCTAGGAATGGCCAGCTACTGCGCACGATATATCTAAGACTATGCCACCATCAGCTATCCTCTGCGGCAACTGACCAAACAAGGCCATACTTTCCAATGGTCCACTAGCTGTGATCAAGCCTTCCACCTGATCAAAACAGCTGATGAATCGACAAAAAACCTGGCGTACTTTAACCCTCATCGGAAGACGGAGATAACAGTGGACGCCAGTCCGGTAGGACTAGGAGCCATCTTGGCTCAGTATGACAAGGAAAGCGACCAGCGTCACATTGTGGCCTACGCCAGCCGCAGTCTGACAGACACTGAACGAGCATACTCCCTGCCGGAGAAAGAAAGTCTTGCCGTAGTCTGGGCCTGTGAGCATTTTCACATCTTCATCTATGGGAAGCACTTCACACTCATCACGAACCACCAAGCTCTCATAACCATATTTGGTAATCCTCGAGCCAAAATGCCACCAAGAATAGAACGCTGGGGACTTCGTCTTCAAGAGTATACATACACAATCATCCACAAGCCTGGAAAAGCCGCCAATCCAGCAGACTACATGTCGCGACATCCCAAGAAGTCCTCATGCTTGAATCCTTCGCTGGCGGAGGAATACATACACTTCGTCGTGGCTCAAGCAACACCCCCTGCAGTTTCACTGGAAGTCATCATTGAAGCCACAGCAGGCGATGCCACATTGCAGGATGTAAAACAGCGCATTCAGACAAACAGTTGGAGACACCTAGAAGAGCCTGGAGGCAAACATCAGGTGGATGGCCACGAGCTCGCTTCTTTCTGACATGTAAAAGACAAACTGTCCTTTGCCAACGATGGCCTCCTGTTAAGAGACAAAAGGATTGTCATTCCCAAGCAACTACGTCAAGGCATCGTCAATTTAGCACACGAAGGGCACCGAGGCATCGTAGTTACGAAAAGAGCACTGAGGGAGCGGGTCTGGTTCCCTTCTCTTGATCAGATGGTCGAACTCACCTTGAAAGACTGCCCTCAGTGTCAGCTGGTCAGTAGAGAGGAACCACCTGCTCCTCTACAAATGTCTGAACTACCGGAGGGTGTGTGGCAACATGTTGCAGTAGATTTCTTTGGGCCCATACAATCTGGCAAATACATCATCGTCATAATGGATGAATACTCCCGCTTCCCTATTGCTCACCTCGTATCCTCCACCAGAGCAACCACCACCATACCAGTGCTAGATGAAGCCTTCGCAGCATGGGGAATCCCCAAAGTAGTCAAGACAGACAATGGCCCTCCATTTAACGGACAGGAATTTGCCGCCTTTGCAAATCATCTCAGCTTTCGACATCGGAAGATCACCCCCCTGTGGCCACAGGCAAATGGTATGGTCGAAAGATTCATGGCCACTCTGAAGAAAGCCATACAGCAGGCGGAACTCTCCAAACGAGATATTCAAACAGCACTGAACGAGGTGTTAAGAGTATATCGGACCACACCTCACAGCACTACAAACAGATGTCCAGCGACTTTGATGCTAGGTCGCACAGTGCGCACGAGAATACCGAATTGGGAAGAGTCCCCTTGCTGTAGGGGTCAAAATCCAGAACATGATGATTTAGCAGCAATAGATGGTGCTAGAAAAGCCAAGTTGAAAGAATACGCGGACAGTCGTAGGAGAGCCAAACCGTCATCCATCAAAGAAGGAGACTGGGTACTTGTTCGCCAAGAACAACAAAGAAAATCTGACAGTCGATATCACGCTCATCCCCTATTGGTAACTAAACAAAAAGGGACCATGATCACAGCCGCCTCAGAGGACAAGAGGATAACGAGAAATGTTGCGCATTTTCAGAGGTGCACGTCAGGTACAAGAGAATCATTAGAAGCTTCAGAAAGTGCAGCAAAAGAGGACAATCAGGTGACAGAAAGTGAGCACGTGTCTCCTTTGCTCCTGGCTGCAAGTGAAAGACCTGTTCAAGATGGTGCCAGTCGGCCACAGCGTATTCATCGGAGACCTACACGTTTAATTGAAGAACTGTAACTATGTTCTTTTTCTTTCTTTAAATGCTTTACTATATTGTTTGTTGATATCAGTTCAAAGTGTGTAAGGAGAGGGGAGGTGTAGTGTCGTGGTATGGGTACGGACACTAGGACCCGGGATGGGGGAGCCTGAGAGGGAGGAGCGGAAGTGAGGAAGCGGAAGGGAGGAGAGCGGATAGGGTTTGGAGATCGAGGGAATGAGTCGTGTGCAAGATTAAAGGCGAAATTCAACTATCACTACGTGTCCTTGTTGTCTGTGATCAACAAGGGACACGACAGTTGGAAAGTCCAAACAAGAACTGATGCACATCAAATCCTGTCCTTGGAAAAAACACTATTAGCCAAAGTAACCACTATTAGGGTCACACAACATGTTGAACCCGTAGACATAAAAAATTGACGACAATGTTAAAGTAGCATTGCAAAGCAAGGAAAAACTGAAGTCGGAACCGACACAAATCACATCTCGATACGAGAATGGCAATTATAAAGATAAGAATCTGCTATAAATATTGATCGAATATGCCCAATGCCCAAATCTATATAGCCAGTTCTCTGTGCATATATAGATCCATACCCATATTATATACCCATAATATATATATATATATATTGAGAGGCTGGCCTGGTATATGATGTCCACTAATGTAAATGGGTACCCTGCACCAGTCCAGACAACCCTTATGGTGATTTAAGAGGTCTTAGACAACCTTAGAAAGCTATCTAAGTGGTAGCTGTGGAGAGCAGCCTTCAGGCTTAGTCCAGAAGAAGTGTAAAGTAGCTTGTTTTACCAGAATGCAATCTTATATGTATAGATTAAGTGAAAAAGAACCACACAAGGTATTTATAAAAATATGTATTTATTATATAATACTCTCTAACACATACAAATATCTCCTGACTGGAGATATGCACAATGCACACAATACTTTAAATAGAAATCAAGTAATTAGCACGAAATACACTGTGGACCCGGGGGGGGCAAACCATATACTAAGAAAGTGTTATGAGAACCACGACTCGGGTCAAGACAATGTCGAGAGGACGTAGAAGTGCTGGGGACCCAAGGAACCACCCAAGGTGAGTGACTAGGAACCCCACGGAGAGCATGTGCAGTGTGGGAACTCAACCGCATGCTCCGCATACATCGACGTGCAAGTCGCAGTTGGAATTTTAAAGATTAAGGACCCTTCCCAGTGGACCCTGAAAAAGCCCTGTGGAAGACAGAAGGATGGAGTGCCACCGCACCCGTGGATACCCTAGTACCCACATTACCTACACCAGGGAAGCCGGGTGCATAGGTGTGAAGTGGTGGCGGAAACTGCCGTCGAACACCATTGGAGGACTACTGGAAAGTGCCGCTGCTGAAGAAGGAGAAAGTGTCCGGTGGAATCCGAAGGTGGATTGTAGTTGAGCGGTACCTGCAAGCAGAGGGGACAGAGTCTTTGTCACTCAGGAGTGACCAGGAGATCTGGAAGACGAATACCAACCAATGTTGGGAGTTGCAGGAGGGTTTACGAAGACCTTGACTCTGCAGCTGTGAGGACCAAGCGACGCTGAGGAAGACCAGGAGCCGTGCACGAGCTGTCCCACGTTGGCTGTCGAGTGCTGAGGGGTCCGTGTCCGGCGAGAGCACCAACAAGCCTTGGCAAATGCAACCAATGCAGCAGTCAAAGAAGGTGCAATGTTGGGACGAGCAAGGTTCAGGGGACTCACCACAAGCAGGGGAGTCAGGACAGGTCCTGAGAAATCAGGAGAGCCCAAAAGAAGCAAAGATGACCCTCAACAGGACCCACAGGCCAGAGGCACTGGAGTTGCAAGAGGACCTCGAGCAGCTCACCAAAAGATGCAGGCCACGGTGCAAATGATGCGATGTGGACAAAGACTTTAGTCACTGGAGGTGCTTGAGGTGGGGGCTACTTGGAGCCCGAAGACCTTGGTGGAAGGAAGACAACAAGCCTTTGAAACTGCAAGTCGACGCGGTGCACAGGGGTTCGGTTCCTGCGGCTCCCACAAGGGATACTGGCCTCAAACTTGGTGAGAGGGCAGGGCATGCCTCGAGAGCTGTGGAGAACCACCACCTGTGTTGCAGAACCTTTCGGAGTCCGTAGGAGCTCAGGATTAGCAGACCGGTCAGCTTAGTTGTGGTGCCTGTGAATGCAGGGAAATGACTCCTTCACTTCAAGGGAAATTCCTTCAGGTGTCTTAGATGCCCATAGGCCTTGGAAGGTTCCTGTGTGGTGCACAGGCACAGACGATGCAGCAGACTGAGAGGGGGACGAAGTTGAGACCAAACGAAGTCCAGAGTGCCCAGACGGCAGAAGTAAAAGTTGTGTCTGAATTGAATCTTGTCCCACGATGAATATAATGGACCTACACCCAGGTAAGCCCTTAAGTACCCTAAGGAAAGGGTTGGGACGATTCAGTGGACCCTCCCAGGGGAGGGTCTGGACAGGGGGGAGGTTACTCCCATGTCCTTTGTCCAGTTTCGCGCCAGTGCAGGAGCCAACAGCTCCCAGAGCTGGTTTGAACTGGACTATGCATGGGGACTCCAAATGTGCTCCTCATGCAGACTGAGTGGTGCTGGCAAGCGCGACCACCTGGCTCCAATACACTAAATCCTGTCTGGGAGGTGGTCACACCTCCCTGTGACATGATGCCTATTGTTCTGCCTTCCCCTGCTCGAGCTTGGCTCAGCAGCAGGAGGGCAGAATCGTGTCTCTGGTCGGCAGCAACCATTTTGTGCTGTCCGGGTGTAGAAGACTGATACCAGAAGCAGTGAGAGCCTAACCGGAGGGCTCTTCCAGTGCTTAGAATCATACCTTCCACACTGTTTACGGTGTGGGGGTATGATTCCAACATGTTTGATACCCAACATGATAGGATTCGTTGCAGCCGATTTAGAGATGGTCATTGCATAATTATGCAGTGCCCTTCTAAATAGTATATGGCTGCTTCACTTACAACCCGGGAGAATGGACTCTGTAGGCTGTAGGGGTGTCCTGCTCATGCAGGGGCACCCTCACACTTAGAACCAAGCACCCTGCCTTCAGGATTGCAAGGGCCTGCTATAGGGGTGACATAGGTTTTAAGTGCAGTGACCCTAGATATAGGAAACCTATATCTTTAGTAAGTGATGCTAACACCAGCTTACACAGGCTGCAATGGCAGGCCTTTAGTTCCATTTTGAATGGTCTCCCCTGGGTGGCATAATGCATGCTTCAGCCCATGGGGGACCTCTGGGGTACCTATGCCCTGGGTACCTTAGTACCATATACTAGGGACTGATAAGGGTACCCCAGTATCCAATCTGGGATGCACCTAAGTACTGAACATAACAATTTAAGGGAGAAAGCAGATAGACTGGGGTCCTGATTAGCAGGATCCCAGTCAGACTAGTCAATACCAGCTTAGCACCAGGCAAAAAATGGGGGTTAGATACATTGTGCATAATGTTTGCGTAGCATTTTGATCGGTACAAATCACTATATTATGAAAAGATAGGAAGACTTTGAGGGGAGACGTCAGTGGAGTTTCCCTTGACATCAATAAATGGAAGAGGTATTTATTTGCCAGTAATTTTGATGCTCGGTAATACTGGTATTCAACTTGCGGCTTTGTTTGAAATGAATACACAAATATAAAAAACATTTTTTACCAAAATAAATAAAAATGAACGAGGGGTCGTTTTGTGTGCTTTTTATTGAGTTGACATATAGGAAAATTACGCTAATTTGAAGCGGCTGATGGGTTCTCACACAAGTATGATGGAACTAAGAGATGTTGTGGGCTTCTCCAAGATGGCAGCAACTTTCAATTGCTAGAGGAAGATATTGTCCTTTCTCGGTATCGTTGGATCAGATTGACGAGCCCGTGACGCGCCCTAGGAAGGGGAGCGGCTTGCGTTTGAGCACCAATCAACATCCCCTTTATAAACGAGGCAATGGTGCCTCTAGGATATCGATGGCGGACCTGTGTGAGGAACTGAAGTTGTGTGGTTCTTTGGAGTAGTAAGTGCACCACAGATGGGGCTATGCACGTTATCAATATTGTTTTTTCATTGAGTTTCGAATTTGATGGCGTGATTAAACTGTGGAGGCTAATGTAAAGTGGGAGAGTGTATTTTGATATCACTCGATACTTTGGCATTGAAGAGGACAGTTTTGCCCTGCATATGTTCGGGGAAAGTTGGTCGACCGCGAGGTTACCCCTGGTGTTTTTATCACTACACAGAGCTTTGTTAGACAATGGGTCCTATGGGAAGAGATGTAATCGGGACTCTGGCGTGTTCAAGAAGTACGTCTTAGATATAGTGAGAAGGGTGGAGTTGAGGAGTACCCTTGATAGTTTTACAAACATAATCTAATGGTAATGCAGTTTTGTTTTGTTTCCTCCCAATTTTATGAATTTCAGAGTGTGACTACAAGACCACGGTCCCACAAAGGTCCCGGGTTTGGAGAATTTCTAATAAACCCATGTAAGTTTGCGGACACATTTGAGTGAAAGTGTCTAATAACCATCAGGGGAAAAGAGTGGCCACGTGCTTGGGATTCTGGAAATGGGTACATATTAATGTATAAAGCACATAAGGGAGTCCTAATGTGTGCTCACGTACTGTGTGTTGTTGCCTTAGTGTGAGAACCTGGTGAGGATGATAGAATTTTAAGTTAGAGGTTGGTCCAAAAAATTTTTGGGGGAGAAACAATATGCCATTTGGTGTGGTGTTGTAGAGGATGAGGTACTTTGGCATTATGTGAAGAACTAGGAATAAGGTAGTAGAACAATAATAACATGTTCTACCTTTCTTTACAGGAAATTGTTTCCTCTCGGAAATTTCCCAGAGTATACTATCTTGCAGGACTGTCTGGCCTGTTGAAATAAGGTAATAACTCCAATTAGGGGTGAAGACCAGGTAACGTGGGACCTACACCCTGACGAATGCCAGAGCGACCCTGTTGGGCGTGAAATAATGGCTGAAACATGTTGGTAAACGCAGCAGGGGTATAGGGGTCTTTACCTCCCCCTGATTATCCCGTTCATTGATTTTTAATCCTACCAAGGGGTCACTTGAATAAAGAGTGATGGCAGTTTCCCCTTAGGTTGTTTTAATTGTGTGTGTCTGCACTCTTTGGTCCCTTCTGAAGGGAATATATTTTTTCCTTTATATCCCTTTGTTGTGGGTTTATGTTGGTGTGTTTTTTCCGCCACTTTCTCTGTACCCTCACCACTTTTCTTCACATAGATATCTAAAATAATTGCGCTCCGTCCATGGTGTTGGTCTGCACCTGGACGTCAGATGCGGCCCTATGATGAAGCATGACACTGCAAAGTGTGTGAGGGCAGTATTAAGACAAGTGTTGTCTTTCCTTTTCTTTTTCTTCTTCGTTTACCTCATCCTCTGTGTTTTATTCTGTAATGTTGGAAGTAAAGGACTTTTTATACCGTTGCTCCTGTCGGTCTAGAACAAGGAGTTGTAATGGTTTCAGTTCTTCTCTGTTGAGTGAGTTTTCATTGATGATAGGGAGTCAGAGAAGGCTTTTGTTCCCTAGTCTCTCTTCTTTGTGATATTAAAAAATGGGGGTAACCATAAAAGCAGATCCTACTTTCCTACATAACCCTCCCCCCCAACGTAAGGAGATGAGACTAACCTTGCCCAGTTGAGTTTTCATTTTCTAAGTGGAAATATCTGTAAAGTACATCTGCATTGGCATGGTTACTCCCAGGTCTATGTTCCACTGTATAGTCCATCCCCTGTAGGGAAATGGACCACCTCAAAAGTTTGGGGTTTTCACCCTTCATCTGTTTAAGCCATAAGAGGGGCTTATGGTCTGTCTGAACAATGAAGTGAGTGCCAAACAAGTATGGCCTCAACTTCTTCAGGGCCCAGACCACAGCAAAGGTCTCCCTCACTATAGCTGACCAACGTTTCTCTCTGGGGGTCAAACTTCTGCTGATAAAAGCTACTGGTTGATCCTGGCCCTCTGCATTCGGTTGTGATAACACAGCCCCTACACCTAACTCAGATGCATCTGTTTGCACAATGAAAGTTTTTGCGTAATCAGGACTCTACATAATGGGAGCAGTGCATATGGCCTGCTAAGGTCATCAAATGACTTTTGACAGCTTACTGTCCACTGAACTTTCTTGAGCATTTTCTTTGATGTCAGATCATTCAGGGGAGTCACTATGGACCGATATCCCTTCACAAGTCTTCTGTAATACCCAGTCAGGGCCAAAAAAGCTCTGACCTGAGTCTGGGTAGTTGGAGCAACCCATTCCATTATGGTCTGGATTTTGCTCTGTAGTGGTTGAACCTTGCCTCCACCTACCAGGTGGCCCAAGTACACAACCTTGCTCTGCCCTATCTGGCACTTAGTAGCTTTGATAGTGAGTCCTGCTTTCTGTAGAGCCTCCAGAAAATTCTTGAGGTGGACCAGGTGATCCTCCCAGGTGGAGCTAAAGACAGCAATATCATCTAGATATGCTGCACTATAGGCTTCCAGACCTGTTAGAACTTTATTCACCAACCTCTGGAATGTGGCAGGTGCATTCTTCAAACCAAAAGGCATTACAATAAATTGATAGTGCCCACCAGGGGTTGGGAATGCTGTCTTTGGTTTGGCATCCTCAGCTAGTCTGATTTGCCAGTAGCCAGCAGTCAGGTCAAATGTACTCAGAAACTTGGCTGAGGCCAAAGTATCAATAAGTTCATCTGCCCTGGGATTTAAGTGAGCATCAGTCCTAGTGACTGCATTGAGACCTCTGTAGTCCACATAAAACCTCATTTCTCTTTTTCCACCCTTGGTGTGAGGTTTAGGTACTAGGACTACTGGGCTAGCCCAAGGGCTATCTGAGGGTTCAATTACTCCCAACTCCAGCATCTTCTGTACCTCTGTCCTGATGCAATCTCCGACATGGTCAGTCTGCCTGTAGATTTTATTCTTAACAGGTAGCCTCTCACCTGTGTCCACTTCATGGGTACACCAGGTGGTTTGACTGGGTTTCAGGGAAAACATATGCCTCAATTGCTGCTGATCAGTGAGGCTGCCTGCCAAGGCTACTCCATCTACTGATCCATCATCAGGGTTCTGAGAATGGAGATCAGGGAGAGGGTCACTCTCTTCCTCCTGTCCCTCATCAGTTGCCATGAGCAAGCCCATGTCAGCCCTGTCAACAAAAGATTTTAGCCTATTCACATGAAGTACCCTATGGGGACTTCTGGGATTGCCTAGGTCCACCAAGTAGGTGACCTCACCTTTCTTCTCAAGTATAGTGTGGGGTCCACTCCATTTGTCTTGGAGAGCTGCTGGGGCCACAGGCTCCAAAACCCACACTTTCTGACCTGGCTGGTAAACAGTCAGGACAGCCTTTTGGCCATGCCAAGCTTTTTGAAGTTCTTGGCTGGCCTCCAGGTTTTTGCTGGCCTTCTTCATGTAGTCTGCCATGCAAGAATGCAGGCCAAGTACATAGTCCACTATGTCCTGTTTGGGAGGTTTGAGAGTTAACTTCCATCCTTCCTTCACCATACACAAGGGACCCCTAACTGGATGTCCAAACAGAAGTTCAAAAGGGCTGTAGCCAACCCCCTTCTGAGGAACCTCTCTGTAGGCAAAGAGAAGGCAGGTAGAAGGACATCCCATTTCCGCCTAAGCTTTTCTGGGAGGCTCATGAGCATACCCTTTAGGGTCTTGTTGAACCTTCCAACAAGCCCATTGCATTGAGGATGGTAGGGTGTGGTGAATTTGTAATTCACTCCACACTCTTTCCACATTGCAATTAAAAAACTTGACATGAAGTTTGTCAGTTAGAACCTCCTTAGAGAAGCCCACTCTGGAAAAAAATCCCAGGAGGGCCCTGGCCACCACAGGAGCTGTGGTGGGTCTAAGGGGATTTGCTTCTGGGTACCTAGTGGCATGGTCCACCACCACTAGAATATAACTGTGCCCAGATGCAGTTGAAGGGTTCATGGGACCAACAATGTCAATCTCAACCCTCTCAAAGGGAACCCAAACCACTGGAAGTGGAATTAAGGGGGCCATTGTAATGCCACCCGACCTACCACTGGCTTGGCAAGTGGCACAGGAGCGACAAAACTCCTTAGTGTCCTCAGACATATGGGGACAGTGAAAGTGAGGGACAAGCCTGTCCCAAGTCTTGCTTTGCCCTAAGTGTCCTGCCAGAGAAATATCATGTGCAAGGGTGAGCAGGAACCCTCTAAACGTCTGGGGTATAACCAACCTCCTGGTGGCACCAGGCTTGGGGTTTCTACCCTCTGAGTAAAGAAGTCCTTCAACCCAGTAGATCCTATGGGACCCACTGATATTCACTGTAGCCTCAGCAGTAGCTTGCTGTCTGAGGTGTTCAAGAGAGGGGCAGGTCTGCTGCTCCAAACTCAAATCTGCTCTGGAAGGGCCCCCTGCCCCCAAGAACTCAGCCTGATCATGCCCAAGTTCCTCTGAGGCAGTACCTTCACAGAGGCTAAGATCATCTCCCTCAAGAGACTGATCTTCACTCTGAGTCTATGAGGAGGGCAAATCCTTACCCTTCCTGCTCCTTCTCTTGGAAGGCACCTGGTCCATTGTTCCAGGATCCAGGGCCTGTTCAGTGGTAAGCTGTTTGGCCTGAGCCCTTGTCACAGCAAACACACTTGCAGAGATGCCCAACATTTCGGCATGAGTCCCGAACACTATTTCAGCCCAGGCTGAAGTTTCCAAATCATTGCCCAACAAACAATCTACAGGTAGGTCTGAACCTTCTTAGGTCCAGTTACCCCTCCCCAGCTGAGATTCACAACTGCCAAGCAATGGTCAGTCTTGACATTGCTAGCATTGGTCACTTGGTATACTTGTCCAAGTATGATCTGGTCAGGAGACACAAGGTTCTCAGTCACCATAGTGACACTAGCTCCTGTGTCTCTGTAGGCGATTGCCTCTTTTCCATTAATTAAAGGCTGTTGCCTGTACTTGCCCAAGTTAGTGGGACTTACAAGCACTGTTCCCTATAAGGTGCGCGCGCGCGCGCATCTCTCTCAACGTGAGCGCGCACTGCCGTGTGTGGAGCGCGCACACATTCAGAACATCCAGCGAGAGAGTCGCGCCGCTGCTTTAAAAAAGCGAGCGGCGGGAAAAACCGGCCCTTCCTGGATTCGGTGTGCCGGAGGAAGAGTCGGGAGTGCAGGTAAGGCTGGCTTTGGGGCTGTTGGCCCTTGTTAGTAAAGCGCGGGGCAGATTGTGGGCTTTTGTTTAAGTATTCATGTTAATCACAGCCTCTTCACGAGCTGTGATTAACATGAATACTTAAACAAAAGCCCACAATCTTCCCGCACTGCGTTTACTAACAAAAGAGTAGAGCAAGTTTAAAAACACAGCGTGTACTTTCAGAAAGTACACGCTGTGTTTTTAAACTTGCTCTAATCTTTGTTAGTAAAGCGCGTTGCGGGGAAGATTGTGGGCTTTTGTTTAAGTATTCATGTTAATCACAGCTCGTGAAGGAGCTGTGATTAACATGAATACATAGCTGCTAAGGTTTCAGATTGCCATGTGGGACATTTTATAATCTCAGTGTAATTATGAGTGACATTTCAACGACTGAGTGACACTTTATCGCAAGCAAAATCGAGCAATGAAGACAAGGGAAACATATAAATACCAGAAACTACACCCATTATTTCTTGGCGTACACTATAAAATAGTATAACTTACAGACAGAAAGTAAAAGTACTGTAAAGAAGTGGGTGGATATGAACACGGTACCCCTCACACACATTATCTCTTCTTATCCCAGAAACAAGCATTGGAAAAGGCACAAGAGTTGGCTAATTATTTCCCGTGCAAAAGTTCTTTCTAGTAAATATCTTATGTTGTATGAAACATCGGGACACGCAACCAGAAATACACGTGCATGCAGCCGTATACACAGACTATACCAAGAGGCACGTAAACAATTGGGTGATGGATTCATGGGTAAGTCTGGATGATGGCTGTTTTGGTTGATTTATGCACACCAGTGGGAAAATGTGTGTGAATACGCATCTGTGAATGGAAAGAACGGGTGCTTCCTGTGAGCATCGAGAAACTATATATTAGTATTAGCAACTTAACTAGCCTAGGAGATGCAACTTGTCACTCAGGCACTTACTTGCGGCAATTGGCGGTCCGTGACTGCACCTCGTGGATTCCCTCAGCAAAGTCGCATTATTCTGGCTCAGCTGCATGTGTTCTGGGCTGCTGAGGAACACTCCGGTGGTCTCCAAGGTCATCCACAGATTCACTCTGCCATCGGCGCCGGTGGGGTCTGATCCAGTCACGGGATAATTTACCCCAGTCACGCGAGCAGCTGCGCTGCCATTGCAATTTATTTTGCTACTAATGTTGCTCTGGGTTGCTTGATCAGCAATCCGTGTTATAATTAAACGTGGCATTTTTTATTTTTGGTTTCTCCTTTTTCCTCTCACTTTTTCACATATGCCCCTTTTGGTTCACTGTGACCTCTCCTTGTCACTTTTCCCCTTCTCTTCGATCCATTAGGCACACAGGGGGGACTGGGCCGGAAATGAGCGAGTCCTCGGCTCGGGACTCTGAGGCCCTGTGGCCTCTTCTCAAGGGGGCACAAGAGGTGGGAGGGCTAAGCCCCAGTCAGTGCGTGAGAGACACTGGTATATGTAAGGGCAGGCCAGGGAGGCATGTGACCTCCAGCCACCCCCTCAGCAATCATTTTGGTTTGGAATGCCGCTGCCCGCTTTAGTCCACCAGGCTGACTGCCTCTGCTGTGAGCCCTGTCTGTCTTAGCAGCTGCTGCATGAACCTTATTGGTCGTCAGTGAGTGTGATAGATCATAAAACTCTGACTACATCCACTGAACTTGACTCTCCTTAGACAGGGCTCAGCAATATTGAATTAATTACCGCGGGCAGCGGCCATCATAAGGTCCACAGAGCGGGCGGCCGGGAGAGGCCGCTGCAAGCACTAAGCAGCACAGAGCAACGCTGAGAGCCATTTGCCGCCCGCAAAACGGTGAGCCCCTGCGCCTTCTTCACAAACTTCCCACGGCGCTCTGGCAGCAGGACATGACGCCCTCACCCCCTGTGGCGCCACTGGGCAATTGGATCACAACCAGGCTGGGCCCGGCCCTGAAGTCAGGTTGTCTGACTCAGAGCCGCGCCGCGGAATCAAACCTGCTGATACATTGTAGCACTGTGAGCCTGCCAGCAGCGCCCCAAGCCTGCAGGAACAGCGAACCACGCCGCAGCTACACAATGCGCGCTGCCAAATGCCACACACTAGTTCCTTTCACATTGGCAGTTGCCATATGCGGATATGCGTGACAATGCATTTCAGTGCGGAGCACCACACTGAAATGCGTTAGTCTAACGCCTGATGCGTGGCACTTGGCAGGATTGTGAATACTTAAACAAAAACCCACAATCTGCCCCGCACCGCACTTTACTAACTAAAGAGCACAGCAAGTTTAAAAACACAGCGTGTACTTTCAGAAAGTACACTCTGTGTTTTTAAACCTTAGCCTCAGGGGTAGGAAAATGGCTTTAGTAACGGCACGTTTTTGCCACAAGCATGGTAAGGCGCTGGTTGCCAGGGCTGCACTGAACACCTTAATCAGGCTATCGCCATACTGTAGGTTCTACTTGATACAGATCTGCTGGGGCTAAATCAGACTCTGAATTTGTATTCAGCTTTTGACTCTCAATAGCTAGTTCTACCTCCAGCAGTAGGGTGATCAAATTGATGCTCCTGCCATCTTCTTATTTTGCTTAGCAGGTTTTGGTGGGGGTTTTGTTCCCTTTGCTCACTGCGAGTAGCTGTTTCAAATTGTTGGCTAATTAGTGTGCACCTATATATGACCCCTGGAGATTTCCATATCCTCTCAAGCAATGGGATATGAGTTCCCAGAATCTCTTTGGATTTTTACCTCTATCTGCCTGCATGAGTTCATCCCACATTCTCTAATGAGTTTGATGTTTTTGCCACTGTTAGCTTTTCATATTTTGTTCGGAGTTTGACAAAGTTAATCTTGTCCTTGGTCGAGTAGTGATGCAATGCAAGAGAGCTCTTGATTTCTTTTCCAGCACTCCTCATCAAATCACTCGTTTTTACAATGATCATGATTTGCCTCAAGGGGTTTGAGGGTAGGCCAGTAGGAGAAGGCTTTGTATTCACTCAGTTATAGGAGGTCAGTCCCATTCCATTGCTTCTTTCCCTAGAAGAAAGAATGTTCTTGGGATCTTAAGCTGATTCTTCCATTAAAAATGGAACCACTTTATGTAGCTCTCCATTTAATTGACCTATTGTTTGACTGGAGAATTGCTGGATGGTATACAAGACCTTATTCTCTTGAGGGGCATGGTGTCATTCGGATCAGCATAATTGTGGCCACTAATGGATCATGGTCAATTTTGGGCATGACACAACCCCCATGTCCAAGACCCCAGCCTAGACTTTGATGTTGACCAGAAAATAGTTGATCAGACTTGACCGGTTTCCGGATTTATAGATTCTGCTGGCTAAAACATCTAAACAAGTCCAGTCATGAAAGAGATACAGGCAACAGCCCATTAGCGGTGATGTTAAGCCTTTCCCCCTGCCTAGTTTTCATGCCCCATCTCATTGTCGGCCTCCGAGATGCCAAGGATTGTTCTTCCTCAGTGGTTACATTTTCTAACATCTCTTTGATTGGGCAGGGGATGTACTTAAGTCGCTACATACCACTACGGTATGCTGGGTGGCTTTAATTCTGCAGTTCTGATTGCCAGAACTGTATCTTTGAGGGCTGCGAATACGAACTTGTCATATGCATTACATCTCAAAGGGCATAGATTTTCAGTACATCTAGTTCTTCTGCTAGTATCGAGACCCTAGTTAGCCTGACATACTGGATATTTAAAGGAGTGTTCGCCACAATGTGTTGTTGGGCTGTCTAATAAAGCTTCGTGGTGACCCAAATTACTAATCTGCCCATCGGGGGGCCTGTATTTTTTGGATTAACTGCTGGGATGTACTGTTCCACAAACCCATCAACTGAGATTTCTGACATACCCCACGTTCCTTGGAAGCAGCAGATATCATTCTGCTTGATGAAAGGTTGCTAGACTAGATCTTCTGTTTTAGGGATTATTCCTGAGATGTTCCAGCTGAGTATTAGTGTGGCCTCAAGAGCAAACATACCTCTCAGCTTTTTGCACTAATATGGTTGGTGAGATTTCAGGATGAGGTCTAGTGCATGCAAGCATTCAATTATTATGGGAGACCCAATTGGTAGCCCAAAACTTACATTATTTTCCCTTTCCGAGAATATTTTAATACCCATGTTTAAAGCACACCGGCTTTGTTAGGTGGTAAAACATCAATGCTAGAGTGAGGGCATGTTTTTTTGGTACACTGTTATGCTGGGCTTATCTTTTTCCCACAAAACTGTTTGTCCATAGGCAGTCTAGTCCCAGAACTCTGTCGTTGGCCTTGGAAATGCAGCAACAATATCTAGCACAAAGTAGAGAGGCAGGTGAGAAGAGAAGCTAACGGGTGGACTAGTGTGAGTTCCAATTAAAAAGCTCCTACAGAATTTGTTTGTTTGTGAAAACCCCCATAATTGTCCCTTTGAACAAGAAGGGCAGCCGAGGCAACCCTATCGATTACTAACAAAAGAGTAGAGCAAGTTTAAAAACACAGCGTGTACTTTCTGAAAGAACACGCTGTGTTTTTAAACTTACTGTGCTCTTTAGTTAGTAAAGCGCGGCTGCGGAGGATTGTGGGCTTTTGTTTAAGTATTCATGTTAATCACAACTGCAATTAACATGAATACTTAAAGAAAAGCACACCATCTGCCCGCACCGCGCTTTACTAACAAAAGAGTACAGCAAGTTTAAAAACACAGCTTGTACTTACAATTAATTCTGAAAGCACATGCCCTGTTTTTAAACTTGCTGTACTCTTTTCTTAGAAAAGCGAGCATAGCTGCCAAGGTTTCAGATTACTTATGTGTGACATTTTCATAATTTCAATGTACTTATGATGACTAGCATTCAAAGGCTAAGAGTGACACTTTCTTGTGAACAAAATCAAAGCAATGAAGATGCGGGAAATATATAAAAATCAGAAATATCACTGGCTAAACAGCATTGGGCAGTTATTGCTTCACACTATCTGATGCACTGAAGGGAGTAATTGACTTCTCCCCATTCGAGATTCACCTCTGCAATCTTTCTGTGCAAGTAATCGAATGTTCTTGCAGTATAGCAGTCTCTGCCTTTTTGACTACGGTATTAGTTCAGATTCATCTATCATTTTTCAGTATTTTGGCCTTATTTCTATAAACGGCACTTCAGTTCCATCTGGAGAAGATAGGCAGCATGAATTTGTATCTGAATTACATGAAAAAGATGAAATAGTAAAGGTCTGCGGTCTGCCAATACCGCGCTACTTGGGCGAAGGCATGCATTTCTTGAACTATTTTCTATGGCAAAATAAGATCAAAGCATCTATTTTAGTATTTGAGGAACTCCCTTAAATAGGCCGCCCTACTATGCCTTGTTCTGTGTTTTGTTTAAACGTATCTGCAAGTAATGCACCATCTTTTCACTTTTTTAAGTAAACGTTTGGAGTGACATTTGGCGCTGCACACACGCGCGCGGTCTGGTTCCTGGCGCACATAGCCATGGTCGCAGCGCACAGAGACCCTCCACTGCCGCACACAGAGGAAAAAAATTAGAGGGAACATTGCTTACAAGTAAGGTGGCAAGATCTATGCCACCATCACAGACCAAAGCAAAAACAACAGTTGATGGACAGAATGCAGAACAATGTCATACATTCACCCCAGTACAGAGATCTGGGCCTAAATCCATCGTTTTTTTGCTCACCATGCCATTCCAGTTTGAACCCAGCCATTTGCAAATCAGTCTTGACCCTGTGCCTCATGGGAACAGTCCAGCCCGAACTGCCAAGCCAGGTCCTCCCTGGACTGGAAACAAGCATCCTAGGACCGGTTTCGGGGTTTCACCCCTCTTCAGCCAGGATAGCTTGATTCCAGTGGCATGGAGAGCACGGGACCCACGTCTGGGCATACCCGTCCCACTCGGGGTGACAAATGCAAAAACAACAGTTGATGGACAGAATGCAGAACAATGTCATACATTCACCCCAGTACAGAGATCTGGGCCTAAATCCATCGTTTTTGCTCACCATGCCATTCCAGTTTGAACCCAGCCATTTGCAAATCAGTCTTGACCCTGTGCCTCATGGGAACAGTCCAGCCCGAACTGCCAAGCCAGGTCCTCCCTGGACTGGAAATAAGCATCCTAGGACCGGTTTTGGGGTTTCACCCTCTTCAGCCAGGATAGCTTGATTCCAGTGGCATGGAGAGCACGGGACCCACGTCTGGGCATACCCGTCCCACTCGGGTGACAAATGCAAAAACAACAGTTGATGGACAGAATGCAGAACAATTTCATACATTCACCCCAGTACAGAGATCTGGGCCTAAATCCATCGGTTTTTTGCTCACCATGCCATTCCAGTTTGAACCCAGCCATTTGTAAATCAGTCTTGACCCTGTGCCTCATGGGAACAGTCCAGCCCGAACTGCCAAGCCAGGTCCTCCCTGGACTGGAAACAAGCATCCTAGGACCGATTTCAGGGTTTCACCCCTCTTCAGCCAGGATAGCTCACTGTGCCACTGGAATCAAGCTATCCTGGCTGAAGAGGGGTGAAACCCCGAAACCGGTCCTAGGATGCTTGTTTCCAGTCCAGGGAGGACCTGGCTTGGCAGTTCGGGCTGGACTGTTCCCATGAGGCACAGGGTCAAGACTGATTTGCATATGGCCAGGTCTAAACTGGGGTGGCATGGTGAGCAAAAGAATAATGGATTTAACCCAGATCTCTTGACTGGGGGTGAATGTTTTGATTTGTTCTGCATTCCGTCCATCAATTGTGTGTCTTTGCTTTCTCGCCCTAAGTGCGCCAGGTATGCCCAGACGTGGGTCCTGGGCTCACTGTGCCACTGGAATCAAGCTATCCTGGCTGAAGAGGGGTGAAACCCGAAACCGGTCCTAGGATGCTTGTTTCCGGTCCAGGGAGGACCTGGCTTGGCAGTTTGGGCTGGACTGTTCCCAGGAGGCTCAGGGTCAAGACTGATTTGCATATGGCCAGGTCTAAACTGGGGTGGCATGGTGAGCAAAAGAATGATGGATTTAACCCAGATCTCTTGACTGGGGGTGAATGTTTTGATTTGTTCTGCATTCCGTCCATCAATTGTGTGTCTTTTGCTTTCTCGCCCTAAGTGCGCCAGGTATGCCCAGACGTGGAGTCCTGGGCTCACTGTGCCACTGGAATCAAGCTATCCTGGCTGAAGAGGGTGAAACCCCGAAACCGGTCCTAGGATGCTTGTTTCCGGTCCAGGGACCTGGCTTGGCAGTTCGGGCTGGACTGTTCCCATGAGGCACAGGGTCAAGACTGATTTGCATATGGCCAGGTCTAAACTGGGGTGGCATGGTGAGCAAAAGAATAATGGATTTAACCCAGATCTCTTGACTGGGGGTGAATGTTTTGATTTGTTCTGCATTCCGTCCATCAATTGTGTGTCTTTTGCTTTCTCGCCCTAAGTGCGCCAGGTATGCCCAGACGTGGGGTCCTGGGCTCACTGTGCCACTGGAATCAAGCTATCCTGGCTGAAGAGGGGTGAAACCCCGAAACCGGTCCTAGGATGCTTGTTTCCGGTCCAGGGAGGACCTGGCTTGGCAGTTCGGGCTGGACTGTTCCCATGAGGCTCAGGGTCAAAACTGATTTGCATATGGCCAGGTCTAAACTGGGGTGGCATGGTGAGCAAAAGAATGATGGATTTAACCCAGATCTCTTGATTGGGGGTGAATGTTTTGATTTGTTCTGCATTCCGTCCATCAATTGTGTGTCTTTTGCTTTCTCGCCCTAAGTGCGCCAGGTATGCCCAGACGTGGGTCCTGGGCTCACTGTGCCACTGGAATCAAGCTATCCTGGCTGAAGAGGGTGAAACCCCGAAACCGGTCCTAGGATGCTTGTTTCCGGTCCAGGGAGGACCTGGCTTGGCAGTTCGGGCTGGACTGTTCCCATGAGGCACAGGGTCAAGACTGATTTGCATATGGCCAGGTCTAAACTGGGGTGGCATGGTGAGCAAAAGAATGATGGATTTAACCCAGATCTCTTGACTGGGGGTGAATGTTTTGATTTGTTCTGCATTCCGTCCATCAATTGTGTGTCTTTTGCTTTCTCGCCCTAAGTGCGCCAGGTATGCCCAGACGTGGGTCCTGGGCTCACTGTGCCACTGGAATCAAGCTATCCTGGCTGAAGAGGGGTGAAACCCCTAAACCGGTCCTAGGATGCTTGTTTCCGGTCCAGGGACCTGGCTTGGCAGTTCGGGCTGGACTGTTCCCATGAGGCACAGGGTCAAGACTGATTTGCATATGGCCAGGTCTAAACTGGGGTGGCATGGTGAGCAAAAGAATAATGGATTTAACCCAGATCTCTTGACTGGGGGTGAATGTTTTGATTTGTTCTGCATTCCGTCCATCAATTGTGTGTCTTTTGCTTTCTCGCCCTAAGTGCGCCAGGTATGCCCAGACGTGGGTCCTGGGCTCACTGTGCCACTGGAATCAAGCTATCCTGGCTGAAGAGGGTGAAACCCCGAAGCCGGTCCTAGGATGCTTGTTTCCGGTCCAGGGAGGACCTGGCTTGGCAGTTCGGGCTGGACTGTTCCCATGAGGCTCAGGGTCAAGACTGATTTGCATATGGCCAGGTCTAAACTGGGGTGGCATGGTGAGCAAAAGAATGATGGATTTAACCCAGATCTCTTGATTGGGGGTGAATGTTTTGATTTGTTCTGCATTCCGTCCATCAATTGTGTGTCTTTTGCTTTCTCGCCCTAAGTGCGCCAGGTATGCCCAGACGTGGGTCCTGGGCTCACTGTGCCACTGGAATCAAGCTATCCTGGCTGAAGAGGGGTGAAACCCCGAAACCGGTCCTAGGATGCTTGTTTCCGGTCCAGGGAGGACCTGGCTTGGCAGTTCGGGCTGGACTGTTCCCATGAGGCACAGGGTCAAGACTGATTTGCATATGGCCAGGTCTAAACTGGGGTGGCATGGTGAGCAAAAGAATGATGGATTTAACCCAGATCTCTTGACTGGGGGTGAATGTTTTGATTTGTTCTGCATTCCGTCCATCAATTGTGTGTCTTTTGCTTTCTCGCCCTAAGTGCGCCAGGTATGCCCAGACGTGGGTCCTGGGCTCACTGTGCCACTGGAATCAAGCTATCCTGGCTGAAGAGGGGTGGAAACCCCGAAACCGGTCCTAGGATGCTTGTTTCCGGTCCAGGGAGGACCTGGCTTGGCAGTTCGGGCTGGACTGTTCCCATGAGGCACAGGGTCAAGACTGATTTGCATATGGCCAGGTCTAAACTGGGGTGGCATGGTGAGCAAAAGAATGATGGATTTAACCCAGATCTCTTGACTGGGGGTGAATGTTTTGATTTGTTCTGCATTCCGTCCATCAATTGTGTGTCTTTTGCTTTCTCGCCTAAGTGCGCCAGGTATGCCCAGACGTGGGTCCTGGGCTCACTGTGCCACTGGAATCAAGCTATCCTGGCTGAAGAGGGTGAAACCCCGAAACCGGTCCTAGGATGCTTGTTTCCGGTCCAGGGAGGACCTGGCTTGGCAGTTCGGGCTGGACTGTTCCCATGAGGCACAGGGTCAAGACTGATTTGCATATGGCCAGGTCTAAACTGGGGTGGCATGGTGAGCAAAAGAATGATGGATTTAACCCAGATCTCTTGACTGGGGGTGAATGTTTTGATTTGTTCTGCATTCCGTCCATCAATTGTGTGTCTTTTGCTTTCTCGCCCTAAGTGCGCCAGGTATGCCCAGACGTGGGTCCTGGGCTCACTGTGCCACTGGAATCAAGCTATCCTGGCTGAAGAGGGTGAAACCCCGAGACCGGTCCTAGGATTCTTGTTTCCGGTCCAGGGAGGACCTGGCTTGGCAGTTCAGGCTGGACTGTTCCCATGAGGCACAGGGTCAAGACTGATTTGCATATGGCCAGGTCTAAACTGGGGTGGCATGGTGAGCAAAAGAATGATGGATTTAACCCAGATCTCTTGACTGGGGGTGAATGTTTTGATTTGTTCTGCATTCCGTCCATCAATTGTGTGTCTTTTGCTTTCTCGCCCTAAGTGCGCCAGGTATGCCCAGACGTGGGTCCTGGGCTCACTGTGCCACTGGAATCAAGCTATCCTGGCTGAAGAGGGTGAAACCCCGAAGCCGGTCCTAGGATGCTTGTTTCCGGTCCAGGGAGGACCTGGCTTGGCAGTTCGGGCTGGACTGTTCCCATGAGGCTCAGGGTCAAGACTGATTTGCATATGGCCAGGTCTAAACTGGGGTGGCATGGTGAGCAAAAGAATGATGGATTTAACCCAGATCTCTTGACTGGGGGTGAATGTTTTGATTTGTTCTGCATTCCGTCCATCAATTGTGTGACTTTTGCTTTCTTGCCCTAAGTGCGCCAGGTATGCCCAGACGTGGGTCCTGGGCTCACTGTGCCACTGGAATCAAGCTATCCTGGCTGAAGAGGGTGAAACCCCGAAACCGGTCCTAGGATGCTTGTTTCCGGTCCAGGAGGACCTGGCTTGGCAGTTCAGGCTGGACTGTTCCCATGAGGCTCAGGGTCAAGACTGATTTGCATGGTCAGGTCTAAACTGGGGTGGCATGGTGAGCAAAAGAATGATGGATTTAACCCAGATCTCTTGACTGGGGGTGAATGTTTTGATTTGTTCTGCATTCCGTCCATCAATTGTGTGTCTTTTGCTTTCTCACCCTAAGTGCGCCAGGTATGCCCAGACGTGGGTCCTGGGCTCACTGTGCCACTGGAATCAAGCTATCCTGGCTGAAGAGGGTGAAACCCCTAAACCGGTCCTAGGATGCTTGTTTCCGGTCCAGGGACCTGGCTTGGCAGTTCGGGCTGGACTGTTCCCATGAGGCACAGGGTCAAGACTGATTTGCATATGGCCAGGTCTAAACTGGGGTGGCATGGTGAGCAAAAGAATAATGGATTTAACCCAGATCTCTTGACTGGGGGTGAATGTTTTGATTTGTTCTGCATTCCGTCCATCAATTGTGTGTCTTTTGCTTTCTCGCCCTAAGTGCGCCAGGTATGCCCAGACGTGGGTCCTGGGCTCACTGTGCCACTGGAATCAAGCTATCCTGGCTGAAGAGGGTGAAACCCCGAAACCGGTCCTAGGATGCTTGTTTCCGGTCCAGGGAGGACCTGGCTTGGCAGTTCGGGCTGGACTGTTCCCATGAGGCTCAGGGTCAAGACTGATTTGCATATGGCCAGGTCTAAACTGGGGTGGCATGGTGAGCAAAAGAATGATGGATTTAACCCAGATCTCTTGATTGGGGGTGAATGTTTTGATTTGTTCTGCATTCCGTCCATCAATTGTGTGTCTTTTGCTTTCTCGCCCTAAGTGCGCCAGGTATGCCCAGACGTGGGTCCTGGGCTCACTGTGCCACTGGAATCAAGCTATCCTGGCTGAAGAGGGGTGAAACCCCGAAACCGGTCCTAGGATGCTTGTTTCCGAGTCCAGGGAGGACCTGGCTTGGCAGTTCGGGCTGGACTGTTCCCATGAGGCACAGGGTCAAGACTGATTTGCATATGGCCAGGTCTAAACTGGGGTGGCATGGTGAGCAAAAGAATGATGGATTTAACCCAGATCTCTTGACTGGGGGTGAATGTTTTGATTTGTTCTGCATTCCGTCCATCAATTGTGTGTCTTTTGCTTTCTCGCCCTAAGTGCGCCAGGTATGCCCAGACGTGGGTCCTGGGCTCAATGTGCCACTGGAATCAAGCTATCCTGGCTGAAGAGGGGTGAAACCCCGAAACCGGTCCTAGGATGCTTGTTTCCCGGTCCAGGGAGGACCTGGCTTGGCAGTTCGGGCTGGACTGTTCCCATGAGGCACAGGGTCAAGACTGATTTGCATATGGCCAGGTCTAAACTGGGGTGGCATGGTGAGCAAAAGAATGATGGATTTAACCCAGATCTCTTGACTGGGGGTGAATGTTTTGATTTGTTCTGCATTCCGTCCATCAATTGTGTGTCTTTTGCTTTCTCGCCCTAAGTGCGCCAGGTATGCCCAGACGTGAGTCCTGGGCTCACTTTGCCACTGGAATCAAGCTATCCTGGCTGAAGAGGGGTGAAACCCGAAACCGGTCCTAAGATGCTTGTTTCCGGTCCAGGGAGGACCTGGCTTGGCAGTTCGGGCTGGACTGTTCCCATGAGGCACAGGGTCAAGACTGATTTGCATATGGCCAGGTCTAAACTGGGGTGGCATGGTGAGCAAAAGAATGATGGATTTAACCCAGATCTCTTGACTGGGGGTGAATGTTTTGATTTGTTCTGCATTCCGTCCATCAATTGTGTGTCTTTTGCTTTCTCGCCTAAGTGCGCCAGGTATGCCCAGACGTGTGTCCTGGGCTCACTGTGCCACTGGAATCAAGCTATCCTGGCTGAAGAGGGGTGAAACCCCGAAACCGGTCCTAGGATGCTTGTTTCCGGTCCAGGGAGGACCTGGCTTGGCAGTTCGGGCTGGACTGTTCCCATGAGGCTCAGGGTCAAGACTGATTTGCATATGGCCAGGTCTAAACTGGGGTGGCATGGTGAGCAAAAGAATGATGGATTTAACCCAGATCTCTTGACTGGGGGTGAATGTTTTGATTTGTTCTGCATTCCGTCCATCAATTGTGTGTCTTTTGCTTTCTCGCCCTAAGTGCGCCAGGTATGCCCAGACGTGGGTCCTGGGCTCACTGTGCCACTGGAATCAAGCTATCCTGGCTGAAGAGGGGTGAAACCCCGAAACCGGTCCTAGGATGCTTGTTTCCGGTCCAGGGAGGACCTGGCTTGGCAGTTCGGGCTGGACTGTTCCCATGAGGCACAGGGTCAAGACTGATTTGCATATGGCCAGGTCTAAACTGGGGTGGCATGGTGAGCAAAAGAATGATGGATTTAACCCAGATCTCTTGACTGGGGTGAATGTTTTGATTTGTTCTGCATTCCGTCCATCAATTGTGTGTCTTTTGCTTTCTCGCCCTAAGTGCGCCAGGTATGCCCAGACGTGGGTCCTGGGCTCACTGTGCCACTGGAATCAAGCTATCCTGGCTGAAGAGGGGTGAAACCCGAAACCGGTCCTAGGATTCTTGTTTCCGGTCCAGGGAGGACCTGGCTTGGCAGTTCAGGCTGGACTGTTCCCATGAGGCACAGGGTCAAGACTGATTTGCATATGGCCAGGTCTAAACTGGGGTGGCATGGTGAGCAAAAGAATGATGGATTTAACCCAGATCTCTTGACTGGGGGTGAATGTTTTGATTTGTTCTGCATTCCGTCCATCAATTGTGTGTCTTTTGTTTTCTCGCCCTAAGTGCGCCAGGTATGCCCAGACGTGGGTCCTGGGCTCACTGTGCCACTGGAATCAAGCTATCCTGGCTGAAGAGGGGTGAAACCCCGAAACCGGTCCTAGGATGCTTGTTTCCGGTCCAGGAGGACCTGGCTTGGCAGTTCGGGCTGGACTGTTCCCATGAGGCACAGGGTCATGGCTGATTTGCATATGGCCAGGTCTAAACTGGGGTGGCATGGTGAGCAAAAGAATGATGGATTTAACCCAGATCTCTTGACTGGGGGTGAATGTTTTGATTTGTTCTGCATTCCGTCCATCAATTGTGTGTCTTTTGTTTTCTCGCCCTAAGTGCGCCTGGTATGCCCAGACGTGGGTCCTGGGCTCACTGTGCCACTGGAATCAAGCTATCCTGGCTGAAGAGGGGTGAAACCCCGAAACCGGTCCTTGGATGCTTGTTTCCGGTCCAGGGAGGACCTGGCTTGGCAGTTCGGGCTGGACTGTTCCCATGAGGCACAGGGTCAAGACTGATTTGCATATGGCCAGGTCTAAACTGGGGTGGCATGGTGAGCAAAAGAATGATGGATTTAACCCAGATCTCTTGACTGGGGGTGAATGTTTTGATTTGTTCTGCATTCCGTCCATCAATTGTGTGTCTTTTACCATCACAGACCAAAACAGCCTGAGATGGAGTTCTGACTAAGTCAGAACCCCATCTCAGAACCCAAGGTTAATCCCACTAATCCCTTGTTTCCTGTACCACCACTTGTACCTGTGCTAGGGGGAGCAGTTGTCTTAGGGGCAGTGGTGGTAGGAGTAGTCTCCTTGGCTTTTGGACAATCAGCATCCTTTGTCCAATGGGTTTTTACCTTACAAAAGTAACACCAAGGTTTATTCTTGCCTTTCTTGGATGTTTGTGACTCCGCCCCCAGATGCACTTTTTTGGGGCCCTTGGGAAGACTCTTTCTCATCTTTGACCTTGTCCCCACCCTTATCTTGAGTTTTAGAAGAATCTTGCTTCTTCTGGTCACCACCATTACCCTGGTTTTTCTGCTTCACCCTGGTATGAACCCATTTGTCTGCCTTCTTTCCCAATTCTCGGGGAGAGGTCAGATCAGAGTCCACCAGGTACTCGTGCAAAAGCTGGTTCTGACAATTATTAAGGATCTGCTCCATCATAATCAAATTTTACAATCCTTGGTAGTCATGCACTTTGCTTCCATGTAGCCAGCCTTCCAGAGCCTTAATGGCACTATCCACAAAATCTACCCAGTCCTGGGTTTGTGCTTTCTGGGTGTCTCTGAACTTAATCCTGTAATGTTCAGTGGTTAAGCCAAACCCATCAATGAGAGCACTCTTCAACACTGAGTAATTATCACCATCCTCTTCTCGAACAGTGAGGAGCTTATCTCTACCTTTGTCAGCAAAGGAGAGCCACAAGATAGCTGCCCGCTGCTCTTGAGGGACCCTCTGAACTTTACAGGCCCTTTTTAAAGCAGATCTCCATTTGTGGATGTCATCCACACCATGGTAGGGAGGGACTATCTTGTTAAGGTTCCTATGGTCAAAATAAGTTTCTCTAACTCTAGGCACATGGGACTCTAGTCCAAATTTCTTCCAGCTCTCTGGACTTTTAGGGACTCTTTGTCAAGGGCCAACTGCTCTTGCCGGAGCCTAAGCCTAGCTTTCTCAAGTTCAAGAAGTTGGTATTCCCTATCCAAAGAGTTCTCCCTCTTACTAGATATGGAGGTCCCTACTGACTGTCCTGAGGCATTGGATTCTGCAGAGGTGGTCTACTCTGCACTCTCCCAGGAGGAACAAAGGGGGCATTCTCTGGGCCACCTGTAGTATCCTCTGGGAGATCTGAATTTTCCAGGTGGGAGTCATCACGCTCCCCCTGGTCAGGGTTAGATTCAAGGTCATAGAGGGGTCCCCCTCCTGGCCTATCTTTAGTCCCCTGCCCACCCACTCTTTCCTGTTCATCTGACCCACTGGCTTTCCTTGGGTCATCTAACAGTAACACCTCTAGGAGGCATTGAGTGTTGGCACTTTTCCCTGCATTCAGCTTTCTAGAGGCACAAAGGGCTTTCAGTTCTTGGAATGAAAGCTCACTGTATCTAGAGGGCAGAGAGCCACTAACATCTCCTTTAGAAGGCATACCAAGTGAGGTGTGGTGTTGCACCTACCTAACCTAGTGGGAACTAAACTCTCTGAGGTTGGAGAAAGGGTGTGCTAGTCCCTTGGCTTAGCCAACCCTAAGTTCAGTAGAACTTACTATTCTAAGCTTGTATTATATGTGCCTAGTATTAGTGATGGTTTTTCAATTAATCAACAAAGATTTATCTGGTAAAACAATGCAGGCTTGAATCCCAACCGCTGCACACCAATGTGAGAGGCTGGCCTGGTATAGGATGTCCACTAATGTAAGTGACGGTACAGTAAAAATGGTCACAGTAACAGAGAACAAATAGTGCAAATTGAGATTTAGCCAACATTCACAGAGATATTATTCATCAATACAAATTTATTAACAAAATTGAATACGCAATTTAAATGTGGCAACACAGTTGCTCTTTCAATACTCCACAGTTCTGAAAATTTCAAAAAGAGGTGCTCGGGTGTGAAATAGGAAAGATGGAGTGTAGTTGGTCAATGTGAATCCGTGAGGGGGGTGGACAAGGAAAAGAAGTGTGACATGTATCCATCACATTTAAAAGATACAATTCCAGCCTGACATAGGTCAAATGTTCCTATATTAGCACATAGCCCTACAGTGACCCTGTTAGTACTTCACAGTTGTCAGGACTTGTGTATTTTTGTCATAGTCTACGTTTCGACCCCTTGGATGACAGTTAGGTGATTCAAGCCTTAGAATGGGGTCTTCATCAGGACAGTGAAAGGGCACCTAAAGATAAAATGAATGATGCACCGTGTTATTTTTCCCTTTTCTGTGTACTCCAGTAAGTGGCGAGCTCACAGAATCACAACAGGAACATTTACGTCCTGGGCCTTTTGACACTATTTTCCATTCAGTCATATTGCTTTGAGCCACCCACATAACCCGGGTATCGTTCTATCAGTTTGTCCGTTGTAGACGGTGATACATCCTGTACTAATGCTTAGTTTTCCACTCTTTAGATCATTCATTGATTACTGATTTGGATCCCTGTGACCTACAGTTTTGATACTGCTCATCATGTACGTGCACGGAAGGCCGTACTAAATCCATTCGATTCCGGAAAGTAAGTGTTACTTAACAAGGTTCGATATCATTGCACCTTGGCTCAGGAATTACTTACTAGCATATGTGTTTCCCCACACACAGGAGTTCTGATGAGCCCAACCTTCAGCCAATCATCCCAGCCCTCACGTTAGCGCTGGATGAAATATCAGGTACATTTTACCTCGTTTTAGCCTCTTTCACCAGCTATATGTTCAGATAGTGTGCCCCACTAATGGCGCATCATTCATTTTATCTTTAGGTGCCCTTTCACTGTCCTGATGAAGACCCCATTCTAAGGCTTGAATCACCTAGCTGTCATCCAAGGGGTCGAAACGTAGACTACGACAAAAATACACAAGTCCTGACAACTGTGAAGTACTAACAGGGTCACTGTAGGGCTATGTGCTAATATAGGAACATTTGACCTATGTCAGGCTGGAATTGTATCTTTTAAATGTGATGGATACATGTCACACTTCTTTTCCTTGTCCACCCCCTCACGGTTTCACATTGACCAACTACACTCCATCTTTCCTATTTCACACCCGAGCACCTCTTTTTGAAATTTTCAGAACTGTGGAGTATTGAAAGAGCAACTGTGTTGCCACATTTAAATTGCGTATTCAATTTTGTTAATAAATTTGTATTGATGAATAATATCTCTGTGAATGTTGGCTAAATCTCAAATCGCACTATTTGTTCTGTTACTGTGACCATTTTTACTGTACCGTAACATTAACCCGGGTCCTGTAGCATTTCGGGTATCCCCATTGTTATAACTACACTAATGTAAGTGGGCACCCTGCATCAGTCCAGACAACCCTTAGGGTGATTTAAGATGTCTTAGACAACCTTAGAAAGCTCTCTAAGTGGTAGCTGTGGAAAGCAGCCTTCAGGCTTAGTCCAGAATTGTAAAGCAGCTTGGTTTACCCGAATGCAATCTTATATGTATAGATTAAGTGAAAAAGAACCACACAAGGTATTTATAAAAATATGTATTTATTATATAATACTCTCTAACACATACAAGTATCTCCTACCCGGAGATATGCACAATGCACACAATACTTTGCATAGAAATCAAGTAAATAGTACGAAATACACAGTGGACCCCGGGGGGGGGGGAGGCAAACCATATACTAAGAAAGTGGTATAAGAACCACGAATCGGGTCAAGACAATGTTGAGAAGACGTAGAAGTGCTGGGGACCCAAGGAACCACCCAAGATGAGTGACTAGAAACCCCACTGGGAGCGTGTGCAGTGTGGGAACACGACCGCGTGCTCCGTACAAACCAACGTGTAAGTCACGGTTGGAATTTTAAAGATTAAGGACCCTTCCCAGTGGACCCTGAAGAAACCGCGTGGAAGACAGAAGGTTGGAGAGCCACCCCACCAGTGGATACCCTAATACCTGCGTTACCTACACCAGGTAAGCCGGGTGCACAGGTGTGAAGTGGTGTCGGAAACCGCTGTTGAACCCAATGGAGGACTTCAGGAAAGTGCCGCTACTGAAGAAGGAGAAAGTATCCGGTGGAATCTGAAGGTGGATTCTAGTTGAGAGGTACCTGCAAGCAGAGGTGACAGAGTCTATGTCGCTCAGGAGTGACCAGGCGATCTGGAAGACAAATGCCCACCAATGGTGGGAGTTGCAGGAGAGTTTACAAGGACCTTGACTCTGCAGCTGTGAGGACCAGGCGACGCTGAGGAAGACCAGGAGCCGTGCACGAGCTGTCCCACTTCGGATGTCGAGTGCTGAGGGGTCGGTGTCCGGTGGGAGCACCAACAAGTCTTGGCAAATGCAACCAACGCAGAAGTCGAAGAAGGTGCAATGTCGGGACCAGCAAGGTCCAGGGGACTCATCACAAGCAGGGGAGTCAGGGCAGGCCCGGAGCAATCACATGGAGCCCAAAAGAAGCAAAGATGACCCTCAACAGGACCCACAGGCCAGAGGCACTGGAGTCGCAAGAGGATCTCGAGCAGCTCACCAAAAGATGCAGGCCACGGTGCAAACGATGCGATGTGGACGAAGACTTTGGTCACTAGAGGTGCTTGAGGTGGGGGCTACTTGGAACCCGAGGGTCTTGGTGGAAGGAAGCCGACAAGCCTTTGCAACTGCAAGTCGATGCGGTGCAAAGGGGTTCGGTTCCTGCGGCTCCCACGAGGGATACTGGCCTCAAACTTGGTGAGAGGGCAGGGCAGCCCTCGAGAGCTGTGGAGAACCACCACCTATGTTGCAGAACCTTTCGGAGTCTGTAGGAGCTCAGGATCAGCAGACCGATCAGCTTAGTTGCGGTGCCTGCGAATGCTGGGAAGTGACTCCTTCACTTCAAGGGAGATTCATTCAGGTGTCTTGAATGCCCACAGGCCTTGAAAGGTTCCTGTACGGTGCACAGGCACAGACGATGCAGCAACTGAGAGGGGGACAAAGTCGAGCCCAAACGAAGTCCAGCGAAACCCAGAGCAACCAGACGGTAGAAGTAGAAGTGGTGTCTGAATTGAATCTTTTCCCACGACGAATCTAGGGACCTACACCCAGGTCAGCCCTTAAGTACCCTAAGGAAACATAACAACATAACATAACGTGTATTTGTAAAGCGCACGTTCACCACTACGGGTATCTTGGCGCTGAATAACAGATGTTTGTTGTTACCCAACTCAATGGTACTCATTTTATCGACCTCATATGAATGAAAGGCTGAGTGGACCCGCCGGGATTTGATCCTGTGACCATGAGGTCGAACACAGGCCCCTGCAGTAGATGCATTAGTCCACTGAGCCACCAGACCCGGCTTGGGTTGGGTTGGTACGATTCAGTGGACCCAACCAGGGGAGGATCTGGACAGGGGGAAGGTTACTCCCATGTCCTTTGTCCAGTTTCACGCCAGAGCGGGAGCCAACGGCTCCCAGAGCTGGTTTGAACGGGTCTATGCATGGGGACACCAAATGTGCCCCTCATGCAGACTGAGTGGCGCTGGCAAGCACACCCACCCGGCCCCAGTACACTAAATCCTGTCTGGGAGGTGGTCACACCTCCCTGTGACAGGATGCCTATTGTTCTGCCTTTCCCTGCTCGAGCTTGGCTCAGCAGCAGGAGGGCAAAATCGTGTCTCTGGTCAGCAGCACTGAGAGCCGAACGGAGGGCTCTTCCAGTGCTTGGAATCATACCTCCCACACGGTTTACGGTGTGGGGGTATGATTCCAACATGTTTGATACCAAACATGATAGGATTCGTTGCAGCCGATTTCGAGATGGTCATCGCGTAATTACGCAGTGCCCCTCTATATAGTATATGGCTGCTTCACTTACAACCCGGGAGAATGGACTCCGTAGGCTGTAGGGGTGTCCTGCTCATGCAGGGGCACCCTCACACTTAGAACCAAGCACCCTGCCTTCAGGATTGCAAGGGCCTGCTATAGGGCTGACATAGGTTTTAAGTGCAGTGACCCTAGATATAGGAAACCTATATCTTTAGTAAGTGGTGCTAACACAGGCTGCAATGGCAGGCCTGTAGTTCCATTTTGAATGGTCTCCCCTGTGTGGCATAGTGCATGCTTCAGCCCATGGGGGACCTCTAGGGTACCTATGCCCTGAGTATCTTACTACCATATACTAAGGACTGATAAGGGTACCCCAGTATCCAATCTGGGATGTACCTAAGTACTGAACATAACAATTTAAGGGAGAAAGCAGATAGACTGGGGTCCTGATTAGCAGGATCCCAGTCAGACTAGTCAATAACAGCTTAGCACCAGGCAAAAAGTGGGGGTAACCAAAATAGTGTCAATGGAGGGTAATCCACTGATACTCAAGGGGTAAGAGAGGTTAGGGAATGGATACCTCCTCCCAACTAGAAATCTACCATCCTATATGTATCCATCCAGAACTACGCTCTAGAAGTCAAAAAATCCTTACTTGGCAAACACCGCAGATTGCGGAAAGGAAAACAAATCCTTTTGTTATTTAACCCTCACACACCCTATTGGTGTCATGCTTCATCATCGGGTTCACCCTGACTCCTAAAGGTCCCTGAAATACAGTCGAGCCCACCCTGACCTTTAGGAGTCAGGGTGAACCCGATGATGAAGCATGACACCAATAGGGTGTGTGAGGGTTAAATAACAAAAGGATTTGTTAACCTCTCTTACCCCTTGAGTATCAGTGGATTACCCTCCATTGACACTATTTTGGTTACAGTAATTGTGCAGCGCACAGCTGTGGGGTATTGGAAAAGTTCCTAGTTTCTCAGTTCTTTTGCTTTATCTCCTTATTCCTGGACCTGTCCCCCAGTTATTTTCGTATCTTCCATCAAATGGAGCTAAAACATAAAACCACAAACATCAGGAGCCCTAGCCGTAAACATGGCTGAGCTATTAGGGATCGGATATACTGATGACATGGCATCAGCAATCCTGGCGGCCCTTTCTCGGTTACCCGACACCAATATCTCCCAATGTCTCAATCAATCTCAGAACTGGGATGAGATAAAGGAGATGAAAAGAAACCAAACGAAGACCTTACTTCACGGTGCAATAATGACCGAATATTTGAGGGGTAATGCAGCCCCCACGGGTCTTATTGTCACAAATGAGCCCCGTATTTTTCTTGATGACCCAATTTTTAAGAAGGAGTGGTCACTGATCGCGTGGCGTTGTACACGCGATTGGTTGATCCTGATAATCAACACGGCTAAACGCATATCTGAGGCTCTCCTTGGGAACATCAAAACAAGTGAAGATGCCCTGAGCACTCAAATCAAAATCACCGTTTTCAAGAAGAAACTTGAAGAGGTGAATAAGGAGATAGGAGAACATAAAGAATTTTTGATGCAGAGCAAAATAAACAAACTGCAAAAAGACTTAAAAAAATGTTCCCATGAAAAAGTTTATCCCTACACTATGGATAACTATTCCAAACAACCAGAGAGTGACACAGGATCTTCCAATAGGAGTGACGCTGGATCAGTCTATTCAGACCAAGATGAATGGTCCAGTGACAGCTCCAACAAGAGTTGGAAGGGCAGACAACAGCAACGACCAAGGAGAGGTGGACACAACCAGGGGTACCAATGTTCCCTTGGCCAGGACCATTCAATCAATAGCCATTCCAAGGCCCACCACAATATTACGGAATGCCGTATTACCAACCTAATCAGAACCAGCAACATTTTTTAGGTTGGGGTGGGAGAAGAGGCAGACGAGGGAGACGTACAAACAGAAGAGTCCAATGGGAAGAAGATGCATGGATGAACACAAGAAGCCAAACAAAAGACCAACAGGCAGGCCCCAGCACCAAATAGATCTGGTGGTGAATCTGACGGATGAGACCCTGATCACAGACGAACTGGATGTACTTAATAAAGGCCTAGGGTTCGTGCCAACCACGCACATAGATAAATTCAAAACCCGCTGTGAACTCGGTGAGTTCTTTCGGAAAATCCGCGTGAAAACCTTTTTTTAAGGTAAACCTGAACAAGAAAGAGACACGGGCTACACAACGCTACGAGAAAAGTCCACCTTTTGCCCCCCCGCATCCACGATGCCCCCAGAGGTGCTGGTGTTTAAGGATGCAGTGAACAAAGAAATCGAATTACTCCAACCAAACTACAACACCTATAACAATCTTAGCCAGGTCAAAAGAAAAGCATTGGACTCCTTGTCCAAACGAAAAAATCTCGTTATCAAACCCGCTGACAAGGGGGGAGCTATTGTTATTCAAGAGGTCAATGCATACAGATCAGCATGCATGGACCTATTGTCCGACGGTAGGAACTACAGAAAGATACAAAGAGACCCCACGGCACGCCTCCAGAAGACAATCACAGACATTACTAGCAAAGCGCTAGAAAGGGAATGGATTAATAAGAACGAAAGAGATTTCCTCAACAATGGCGAACCCAGAACATCTGTGTTCTATACCATCCCAAAAATACATAAAGGAAGGATCCCACCCCCAGGTAGACCGATTGTGTCTGGTATAGGGTCGGTCCTTGAACCACTCTCACAGTATACCGATTTCTTTTTACGCCCCCTGGTACCAAAGATCAAATCTTACGTGAGAGATACTAAACATCTCCTTAACATATTGACTGAGATTGAATACGATCCTACTAAGGAGATAATGATTTGCCTTGACGTGGAAGCTCTGTACACGAGCATACCTCAAGAGGAGAGCATTCAGGTCATACAGACTATATTGAGGAGACAAGAGTGGCCATGGGTGGCACCGGTTGGATTGATTGTGGACCTTATGCAAGTTGCCCTCACTGAAAATGTTTTCAAATTCGAGGACCAACTGTATTTGCAAGTCCATGGGACTTCCATGGGCAGTACTTTTGCCCCCAGTATTGCCTGCCTCTATATGGGACATCTAGAGGACGAATACATCTGGTCCAACAACCCCTTCTGTCACAACATGCGACAATGGCTCAGGTATATTGATGACATTTTTGTCATCTGGCATGGAGATCAAGCCAGTATCATCGAATTCATGACATGGATCAATAATGTCAATACCTACCTGAGATTCACCAGCACCAGTAACAACAGGAGTGTCTCCTTTTTGGACATTAACATCATAGCCAAGGATGGTAAATTAGAGAGCAAACTGTACAAGAAAACTACAGACCGGAATAGTCTGTCACACTTCGATAGCGCACATCCTCGCTCTCTAAGAGAGAACCTCCCCATAGGACAATATCTAAGGATACGGAGAAATTGCTCGAACCTGGAGGACTACAATGAAAAAGCCAGAAACCTCACCATGAGATTGGAGGAGAAGGGTTACCCCCAGAAGGTCATCGAGCAAGCCAAGAAAAGATCACGCAATACACCACGTGAAGCCTTGTTAGAAACCAACATCAGGAAAGAGACCAAAGCACTTATATGTGTTACCACACACAGTTCATCCTCCAATAACATAAAGAAAATCATCAACAGAAATTGGCGCATTCTCACGTCCAACAAACTTACATTTGAGAAACCCATGTTCTCTTTCAGGAGGAATCGTAGCATCAGGAATACACTGGTGCACACGGATAACTGGGAACACACACGTGAGAGTCAACTGACCTTGTGGAATCAACCACCTGTGAAGGGTCACTTCCCTTGTGGAAGTTGTGTAGCATGTCCCTTTACGAAGCACACTACCAGCATTAACCTAGGTCTCAAGTCCGATTGGGAGCAAAGAGATTACACTAACTGCAATACGTCTAACGTGGTGTACATGATCAAATGCCCATGTGACTCTAGGTATGTTGGGATGACAACCAGAAAAATCAAGCTACGGATTGGTGAACACAGAAGCACCATTCGGCGGAAAATTACAGTGACCAAACTGACGGCCCATTATGTTGAAATGAATCACGACGACCAAGACATACAATGGACCATAATTGAAAAAGTCAAAGAGGGCCCCAATCTCACTAAGACTCTTGGAGAAAGAACAACGATGGGTCTATAGGATGGGCACGGATAAACAAGGATTGAATGACTCAATACCTTGGAACATGCTGAATAGAAACTGAATCAATACATAGAATCATGAGAGCGATCTCTCATTCTCTCTCTCTCGTTTCTGTCTCTCTTTTATGTCTCCTGAGTAATACCAATTGGGTTTACCCTTGAATTACACTGGATCACTACCTGGGATCACCAATAGCTACCCGGTACTGAATTGCCGCTAGCCCTTCTCTCGCCCTTATTTCTATTTAAACTTAGGGGTTTCCTGGCTAACACTGCACGAACCCACATGTCATCATAGGGGTTTGGTTTGAGCACTTTTATAATCGACTCTAAGTCAGTCTAAGATGAGAGATATGTTTGATCACATAACCTGGCACTACCGTTCCTAATATTGGGTTTAAGAGAAATATAATGCCAAAGAGTAGGCAGCCCCGCCCTCACGTCCTACACTTAATATATGTAGCCAGGTATATTATATATTACCAATACCACACTATGGTATACACTCTGAGGTCTTGGGCTTACTACATCTATATGCACCAACTATCTTCAGATCAGGGCAGAACACAGCATAGTAGAGTGTATCTCTATTGAGGTGAACATTACAGTTTTATGGGCACAGACTTTGTTCCTATGAATGAGGGTCACATCCCCCCTCCGTATTGATTTTACCTTTAAAATTACCGTAATATTATGGTCCAGCATTATATCAGACCTAGAATTACTATGGTTCAGTATGACACACAAATACAACTACAGCCCCCATGAGCACCTAGGGTTTCCTGTAGTCCAGTTAATTCATGCATGGGGGTATGATGTCTTGCACAAGTCCCGCCCCTTACACGCACCCACATCCGGAACGGGGACAGGATGGCTTGCACATTTAAGCGAGCTCTCCGACCAGCTCGGTGCAAAAGCCGGGATAGACGGAGACCAAATAGGTGATCCACGGGTTAGGACCTTTGAAGTAGTAAGTCGGGCCCACTACCGCCACGTTGGCTTCAGGTAAAGCGCGAGCTATATGTATAATGTCAGCGGGAGTCTAACGCTTCAGTTTTACTCATTCTCCCTACAGCGTGCGACTACAAGGCTGCCCGCGCCGCTATCCATGAAATACCAGTAGTTCCCCCGATTAGGGTAAGGGTGTTTGAGCGACATTGGAAACACTATATGGAATTTAGGCGCCCGTTGTCACTGAACTAAACATGACACCAGTTTACCACTTTTGTATGTTTGATGTGCGCACGGATGATTTGAACGACAAACGATCACTCCATGCCTGGCACATCACACACTTTGATTGACACTGAATTCTGACATACAAAATGAATGGAATTTGTGATCGGATATGAGTGGGTGTGTCTGAGAGTCTTTGAAGTTTTTAAGGAGATAAGCATTAATGAGAATTGAATATAATATGTGCGACAATTCACGCACACCACCTATTGGGCGGGATGTGATATAATGATGGTATTTAAGCTCAGGGTCACTATCACGCACTAGTGATTAGATAACCTTTGGAAAATGAGCACCCTTGCATGATGGGTGATGTCACACACAATAACTACGAATACAGGATTGTTCAATTATTTGTGTTGTTGTCTTTTGTGTTTCCCTTACAAGCGGAATTTTTCTCGTACCTGAAGAAGGGAGATAAGTATTCTCCTTTATTATGAAGCACGAAGGTTACAGCTATCAGTTCCTTCAACATATATATATATAGAGTGAATCACTGTCAACGCCAGGGAGGGAACCATTTGAGCCCTGATGAAAGCCCAGGACCCTTGAGGCCATACATTTTTTTGGGCTGAAACATGTTGGCAGACTATTAGGTTCATAGGACCATTACTCCAAGAAAGACCCGTTTTTACTGTTTTTAATATCCACTACGTCCCCGAGAATAAAAGGGATACCTGGGGAACGGAGTAGGATTTTTATCTTTAAGTCCCCCTGGCCTACATCTCCTAAGAGCTCCCTGAAATACGGTCGAGCCCGTCCTGACCTTTAGGAGTCAGGGTGAACCCGATGATGAAGCATGACACCAATAGGGTGTGTGGGGGTTAAATAACAAAAGGATTTGTTTTCCTTTCCGCAATCTGCGGTGTTCGCCAAGTAAGGATTTTTTACTTCTAGAGTGTAGTTCTTGATGGATACATATAGGATGGTAAAAAGTGGGGGTAACCATAAAAGCAGATCCTATTTTCCTACATAACCCCCCCCCCCAAACGTAAGGAGATGAGACTAACCTTGCCCAGTTGAGTTTTCATTTTCTAAGTGGAAATATCTGTAAAGTCCATCTGCATTGGCATGGTTACTCCCAGGTCTATGTTCCACTGTATAGTCCATCCCCTGTAGGGAAATGGACCACCTCAAAAGTTTGGGGTTTTCACCCTTCATCTGTTTAAGCCATAAGAGGGGCTTATGGTCTGTCTGAACAATGAAGTGAGTGCCAAACAAGTATGGCCTCAACTTCTTCAGGGCCCAGACCACAGCAAAGGCCTCCCTCAGTATAGCTGACCAACGTTTCTCTCTGGGGGTCAAACTTCTGCTGGCAAAAGCTACTGGTTGATCCTGGCCCTCTGCATTCGGTTGTGATAACACAGCCCCTACACCTAACTCAGATGCATCTGTTTGCACAATGAAAGTTTTTGCGTAATCAGGACTCTGCATAATGGGAGCAGTGCATATGGCCTGCTTAAGGTCATCAAATGACTTTTGACAGCTTACTGTCCACTGAACTTTCTTGAGCATTTTCTTTGATGTCAGATCATTCAGGGGAGTCACTATGGACCGATATCTCTTGACCAGGGCCAAGAAAGCTCTCACCTGAGTCTGGGTAGTTGGCGCAACCCATTCCATTATGGTCTGGATTTTGCTCTGTAGTGGTTGAACCTTGCCTCCACCTACCAGGTGGCCCAAGTACACAACTTTGCTCTGCCCTATCTGGCACTTAGTGGCCTTGATAGTGAGGCCTGCTTTCTGTAGAGCCTCCAGAACATTCTTGAGGTGGACCAGGTGATCCTCCCAGGTGGAGCTAAAGACAGCAATATCATCTAGATATGCTGCACTATAGGCTTCCAGACCTGTTAGAACTTTATTCACCAACCTCTGGAATGTGGCAGGTGCATTCTTCAAAACAAAAGGCATTACAATAAATTGATAGTGCCCACCAGGGGTAGGGAATGCTGTCTTTGGTTTGGCATCCTCAGCTAGACAGGTCAAATGTACTCAGAAACTTGGCTGAGGCCAAAGTATCAATAAGTTCATCTGCCCTGGGATTTAAGTGAGCATCAGTCCTAGTGACTGCATTGAAACCTCTATAGTCCACATAAAACCTCATTTCTCTTTTTCCACCCTTGGTGTGAGGTTTAGGTACTAGGACTACTGGGCTAGCCCAAGGGCTATCTGAGGGTTCAATTACTCCCAACTCCAGCATCTTCTGTACCTCTGTCCTGATGCAATCTCTGACATGGTCAGTCTGCCTGTAGATTTTATTCTTAACAGGTAGACTCTCACCTGTGTCCACTTCATGGGTACACCAGGTGGTTTGACTGGGTTACAGGGAAAACATATGCCTCAATTGCTGCTGATCAGTGAGGCTGCCTGACAAGGCTACTCCATCTACTGATCCATCATCAGGGTTCTGAGAAAGGAGATCAGGGAGAGGGTCACTCTCTTCCTCCTGTCCCTCATCAGTTGCCATGAGCAAGCCCATGTCAGCCCTGTCAACAAAAGATTTTAGCCTATTCACATAAAGTACCCTATGGGGACTTCTGGGAGTGCCTAGGTCCACCAAGTAGGTGACCTCACCTTTCTTCTCAAGTATAGTGTGGGGTCCACTCCATTTGTCTTGGAGAGCTGCTGGGGCCACAGGCTCCAAAACCCACACTTTCTGACCTGGCTGGTAAACAGTCAGGACAGCCTTTAGGTCATGCCAAGCTTTTTGAAGTTCTTGGCTGGCCTCCAGGTTTTTGCTGGCCTTCTTCATTTACTCTTACATGCAAGAATGCAGGCCAAGTACATAGTCCACTATGTCCTGTTTGGGAGGTTTGAGAGTTAACTCCCATCCTTCCTTCACCAGACACAAGGGACCCCTAACTGGATGTCCAAACAGAAGTTCAAAAGTGCTGTAGCCAACCCCCTTCTGAGGAACCTCTCTGTAGGCAAAGAGAAGGCAGGTAGAAGGACATCCCATTTCCGCCTAAGCTTTTCTGGGAGGCTCATGAGCATACCCTTTAGGGTCTTGTTGAACCTTCCAACAAGCCCATTGCATTGAGGATGGTAGGGTGTGGTGAATTTGTAATTCACTCCACACGCTTTCCACATTGCAATTAAATAACTTGACATGAGGTTTGTCAGTTAGAACCTCCTTAGAGAAGCCCACTCTGGAAAAAAATCCCAGGAGGGCCCTGGCCACCACAGGAGCTGTGGTGGGTCTAGAGGATTTGCTTCTGGGTACCTAGTGGCATGGTCCACCACCACTAGAATTTAACTGTGCCCAGATGCAGTTGAAGGGTTCATGGGACCAACAATGTCAATCTCAACCCTCTCAAAGGGAACCCAAACCACTGGAAGTGGAATTAAGGGGGCCATTGTAATGCCACCCGACTTACCACTGGCTTGGCAAGTGGCACAGGAGCGACAAAACTGCTTAGTGTCCTCGGACATATGGGGTCAGTGAAAGTGAGGGACAAGCCTGTCCCAAGTCTTGCTTTGCCCTAAGTGTCCTGCCAGAGAAATATCATGTGCAAGGGCGAGCAGGAACCCTCTAAACGTCTGGGGTATAACCAACCTCCTGGTGGCACCAGGCTTGGGGTTTCTACCCTCTGATTAAAGAAGTCCTTCAACCCAATAGATCCTATGGGACCCACTGATATTCCCTGTAGCCTCAGCAGCAGCTTGCTGTCTGAGGCGTTCAAGAGAGGGGCAGGTCTGCTGCTTCAAACTCAAATCTGCTCTGGAAGGGCCCCCTGCCCCCAAGAACTCTGCCTGATCAGGCCCAAGTTCCTCTGAGGCAGTACCTTCACAGAGGCTAAGATCATCTCCCTCAAGAGACTGATCTTCACTCTGAGTCTGTGAGGAGGGCAAAGCCTTACCCTTCCTGCTCCTTCTCTTGGAAGGCACCTGGTCCATTGTTCCAGGATCCAGGGCCTGTTCAGTGGTAAGCTGTTTGGCCTGAGCCCTTGTCACAGCAAACACACTTGCAGAGATGCCCAACATTTCTGCATGAGTCCCGAACACTATTTCAGCCCAGGCTGAAGTTTCCAAATCATTGCCCAACAAACAATCTACAGGTAGGTCTGAAGATACCACAACCTTCTTAGGTCCAGTTACCCCTCCCCAGCTGAGATTCACAACTGCCAAGCAATGGTCAGTCTTGACATTGCTAGCATTGGTCACTTGGTACACTTGTCCAAGTATGATCTGGTCAGGAGACACAAGGTTCTCAGTCACCATAGTGACACTAGCTCCTGTGTCTCTGTAGGCGATTGCCTCTTTTCCATTCATTAAAGGCTGTTGCCTGTACTTGCCCAAGTTAGGGGGACTTACAAGTAAGGTGGCAAGATCTATGCCACCATCACAGACCAAAACAGCCTGAGATGGAGTTCTGACTAAGTCAGAACCCCATCTCAGAACCCAAGGTTAATCCCACTAATCCCTTGTTTCCTGTACCACCACTTGTGCTAGGGGGAGCAGTTGCCTTAGGGGCAGTGGTGGTAGGAGTAGTCTCCTTGGCTTTTGGACAATCAGCATCCTTTTTCCAATGGGTTTTCACCTTACAAAAGTAACACCAAGGTTTCTTCTTGCCTTTCTTGGATGTTTGTGACTCCGCCCCCCCAGATGCAGGTTTTTGGGGCCCTTGGGAAGACTCTTTCTTATCTTTGACCTTGTCCCCACCCTTATCTTGAGTTTTAGAAGAATCTTGCTTCTTCTGGTCACCACCATTACCCTGGTTTTTCTGCTTCACCCTGGTACGAACCCATTTGTCTGCCTTCTTTCCCAATTCTCGGGGAGAGGTCAGATCAGAGTCCACCAGGTACTTGTGCAAAAGCTGGTTCTGACAATTATTAAGGATCTGCTCCATCATAATCAAATTGTACAATCCTTGGTAGTCATGCACTTTGCTTCCATGTAGCCAGCCTTCCAGAGCCTTAATGGCACCATCCACAAAATCTACCCAGTCCTGGGTTTGTGCTTTCTGGGTGTCTCTAAATGTAATCTTGTATTGTTCAGTGGTTAAGCCAAACCCATCAATGAGAGCACTCTTCAACACTGAGTAATTATCAGCAACCTCTTCTCGAACAGTGAGGAGCTTATCTCTACCTTTGTCAGCAAAGGAGAGCCACAAGATAGCTGCCCGCTGCTCTTGAGGGACCCTCTGAACTTTACAGGCCCTTTCTAAAGCAGTTATCCTTTTGTGGATGTCATCCCCACCATGGTAGGGAGGGACTATCTTGTTAAGGTTCCTATGGTCAAAATAAGTTTCTCTAACTCTAGGGACACTGCTTCTGCCACATGGGACTCTAGTCCCAATTTCTTCCAGCTCTCTGGACTTTTAGGGCCTCTTTGTCAAGGGCCAACTGCTCTTGCCTGAGCCTAAGCCTAGCTTTCTCAAGTTCAAGAAGTTGGTATTCCCTATCCAAAGAGTTCTCCCTCTTACTAGATATGGAGGTCCCTACTGACTGTCCTGAGGCATTGGATTCTGCAGAGGAGGATCTAGACCTCCTTGGTCTACTCTGCACTCTCCCAGGAGGAACAAAGGGGGCATCCTCTGGGCCACCTGTAGTATCCTCTGGGAGATCTGAGTTTTCCAGGTGGGAGTCATCACGCTCCCCCTGGTCAGGGTTAGATTCAAGGTCATAGAGGGGTCCCCCTCCTGGCCTATCTTTAGTCCCCTGCCCACCCACTCTTTCCTGTTCATCTGACCCACTGGCTTTCCTTGGGTCATCTAACAGTAACACCTCTAGGAGGCGTTGAGTGTTGGCACTTTTCCCTGCCTTCAGCTTTCTAGAGGCACACAGGGCTTTCAGTTCTTAGAACGAAAGCTCACTGTATCTAGAGGGCAGAGAGCCACTGGCATCTCCTTTAGAAGGCATACTAAGTGAGGTGTGGTGTTGCACCTACCTAACCTAGTGGGAACTAAACTCTCTGAGGTTGGAGAAAGGGTGTGCTAGTCCCTTGGCTTAGCCAACCCTAAGTTCAGTAGAACTTACAATTCTAAGCTTGTATTATATGTGCCTAGTATTAGTGATGGTTTTTCAAATAATCAACAGAAAGATTTATCTGGTAAAACAATGCAGGCTTGAATCCCAACCGCTGCACACCAATGTGAGAGGCTGCCCTGGTATATGATGTCCACTAATGTAAGTGGGCACCCTGCATCAGTCCAGACAACCCAGAGGGTGATTTAAGAGGTCTTAGACAACCTTAGAAAGCTCTCTAAGTGGTAGCTGTGGAAAGCAGCCTTCAGGCTTAGTCCAGAAGTGTAAAGCAGCTTGTTTTACTCGAATGCAATCTTATATGTATAGATTACGTGAAAAAGAACCACACAAGGTATTTATAAAAATATGTATTTATTATATAATACTCTCTAACACATACAAGTATCTCCTACCCGGAGATATGCACAATGCACACAATACTTTGCATAGAAATCAAGTAAATAGCACAAAATACACAGTGGACCCCGGGAGGCAAACCATATACTAAGAAAGTAGTATAAGAACCCCGAATCGGGTGAAGACAACGTCGAGAAGACGTAGAAGTGCTGGGGACCCAAGGAACCACCCAAGATGAGTGACTAGAAACCCCACGGGTAGCGTGTGCAGTGTGGGAACACGACCGCGTGCTCCGTACAAATCAACGTGTAAGTCACGGTTGGAATTTTAAAGATTAAGGACCCTTCCCAGTGGACCCTGAAGAAACCGCGTGGAAGACAGAAGGTTGGAGAGCCACCCCACCCGTGGATACCCTAATACCCACGTTACCTACACCAGGGAAGCCGGGTGCATAGGTGTGAAGTGGTGTCAGAAACCGCTGTCGATCCCAATGGAGGACTTCAGGAAAGTGCTGCTGCTGAAGAAGGAAAAAGTATCCAGTGGAATCCGAAGGTGGATTCTAGTTGAGAGGTATCTGCAAGCAGAGGGGACAGAGTCTATGTCGCTCAGGAGTGACCAGGAGATCTAGAAGACAAGTGCCCACTAACGGTGGGAGTTGCAGGAGAGTTTACGAGGACCTTGACTGGGCATGCTGTGAGGACCAGGCGACGCTGAGGAAGACCAGGAGCCGTGCACGAGCTGTCCCACTTCGGATGTCGAGTGCTGGGGGGTCGGTGTCCGGTGGGAGCACCAACAAGTCTTGGCAAATGCAACCAACGCAGCAGTCGAAGAAGGTGCAATGTCGGGACCAGCAAGGTCCAGGGGACTCACCACAAGCAGGGGAGTCGGGGCAGGCCCCGAGCAATCAGGGGAGCCCAAAAGAAGCAAAGATGACCCTCAACAGGACCCACAGGCCGGAGGCACTGGAGTCGCAAGAGGACCTCGAGCAGCTCACCAAAAGATGCAGGCCACGGTGCAAACGATGCAATGTGGACGAAGACTTTGGTCACTAGAGGTGCTTGATGTGGGGGCTACTTGGAGTACGAGGATCTTGGTGGAAGGAAGCCGACAAGCCTTTGCAACTGCAAGTCGATGCGGTGCAAAGGGGTTCGGTTCCTGCGGCTCCCACGAGGGATACTGGCCTCAAACTTGGTGAGAGGGCAGGGCAGCCCTCGAGAGCTGTGGAGAACCACCACCTGTGTTGCAGAACCTTTCGGAGTCTGTAGGAGCTCAGGATCAGCAGACCGGTCAGCTTAGTTGCGGTGCCTGCGAATGCTGGGAAGTGACTCCTTCACTTCAAGGGAGATTCATTCAGGTGTCTTGAATGCCCACAGGCCTTGAAATGTTCCTGTACGGTGCACAGACGATGCAGCAACTGAGAGGGGGACAAAGTCGAGCCCAAACGAAGTCCAGCGAAACCCAGAGCGACCAGACGGTAGAAGTAGAAGTGGTGTCTGATTTGAATCTTTTCCCACGACGAATCTAGGGACCTACACCCAGGTCAGCCCTTAAGTACCCTAAGGAAAGGGTTGGGACGTTTCAGTGGACCCTCCCAGGGGAGGATCTGGACAGGGGGGAGGTTACTCCCATGTCCTTTGTCCAGTTTTGCGCTAGAGTGGGAGCCAACGGCTCCCAGAGCTGGTTTGAACTGGTCTATGCATGGGGACAACAAATGTGCCCCTCATGCAGACTGAGTGGCGCTGGCAAGCACACCCACCCGGCCCCAGTACACTAAATCCTGTGTGGGAGGTGGTCACACCTCCCTGTGACAGGATGCCTATTGTTCTGCCTTTCCCTGCTCGAGCTTGTCTCAGCAGCAGGAGGGCAAAATCGTGTCTCTGGTCGGCAGCACTGAGAGCCTAACGGAGGGCTCTTCCATTGCTTGGAATCATACCTCCCACGCGGTTTACGGTGTGGGGGTATGATTTCAGCATGTTTGATACCAAACATGATAGGATTCGTTGCAGCCGATTTCGAGATGGTCATCTCGTAATTACGCGGTGCCCCTCTATATAGTATATGGTTGCTTCACTTACAACCCGGGAGAATGGACTCCGTAGGCTGTAGGGGTGTCCTGCTCATGCAGGGGCACCCTCACACTTAGAACCAAGCACCCTGCCTTCAGGAATGCAAAGGCCTGCTATAGGGGTGACTTATAGTTTTAAGTGCAGTGACCCTAGATATAGGAAACCTATATCTTTAGTAAGTGGTGCTAGCACCAGCTTACACAGGCTGCAATGGCGTGCCTGTAGTTCCATTTTGAATGGTCTCCCATGGGTGGCATAATGCATGCTTCAGCCCATGGGGGACCTCTGGGGTACCTATGCCCTGGGTACCTTAGTACCATATATGAGGGACTGATAAGGGTACCCCAGTATCCAATCTGAGATGTACCTAAGTACTGAACATAACAATTTAAGAGAGAAAGCAGATAGACTGGGGTCCTGATTAGCTGGGTCCCAGTCAGACTAGTCAATAACCGCTTAGCACCAGGCAAAAAGTGGGGGTAACCATAAAAGCAGATCATACTTTCCTACATATATACACACCTACAGGGTATAATATACTGCCATACATAAAACATACAGTGAAGAGATAAGCCAACTGCATCTCATAAAAATATTCGCTCTTTGTATATAGCAGAGCTACATCTAAATGTGAATAAACATACATACACATATACCTGTGTGTGTGTATGTATGTATATATATATATATATATATATATATATATATTCACTGGAAAAAACCATAGGTTTCAGGCACGTTATAGTTAGAAATTAGCATTTAAAAAACCTTTGAAATTCACTGAAAAAACCATAGGTTTTAGGGACAGTTATAGTTAGTTGGACATTGCACTCGTACAAAACCCATGAAATTCCCCCGTTATAGTTAGTTCAGGTAACTATAACTCGCACCTCGCAATGCACTGCTGATGACGTCACATATTACATCACTCATGACATGGTCAGTGACATCACTGATGACATCACTGATGACATCTCAAATGACATCATCCAGTGACTGTGTGTTTCTGTAAAGTTTAAATATGTTTAATATATATAGGGAAAGGCGTATTGAAGAATGAGTGGGTGTATAAGTGTCTGAATGGATGATTTAGTAGGTGCGTGACTAACTCTATAAGTGAGTGATTAAACGTATCTTACTGAATGCATGGGTTAGTGACTAAACTGGGTGAATGTCTGTATCCGTCTGTCTGTTGCTGTGTAAGTGGCTGCATGGGTTTGTGAATAGCTACATGAGTGTCTATATGAGTTATTGATTGGTTGTCTGAGTATCTGTATGGGTGCCTGAGTGTTTGTGTGGGTGGGGTGTGTGCGACTCTGTGCATAGATGTGTGAGTGGGTGATTCACTGGGTGGATGGTTTCAAGAGTGCATCTGTGATAGACTGTATGGGTGGGTAAGTGTGTGTAAGAGTGTGTTAGTGAGTGAATGTATGTCCCAGTGGTACATGTGTGAGTAACTACATATGTGAAAGGCAGTATATATGTGTGTTGGGGTATATAAATAGCTATAAGCGAGAGTGTGTGATTGTGAGAGTGACTGTATGGATGAGTGTGTGCTTGTATCAGAGATTGTATAAGAGCGTAAGAATGTGCTAGTATTTGTATGAGTAAGTGAGCTGGTGTGTGTATAACTGTATAGGTGAGTAAATGGGTGTGTGCTTAATTTTTGCATGACTGACTAGGTGTGTGAGTACCTCTATGGATGAGTGGCGGTGTGTGAGTGTTTATATAGGTGTATGAGTGCATATAATAGTCCTGTACTGAGTGACTATAAGTATGAGTGACTGTACGGGTGAGTGAGTAGATGTGTGTTTGTAGACCTAAGAATCAGTGAGTGTGTATATAGTAATTGGTGTTGGAGTGTTTATGGTTTTGACAATGGCAGTCTGTAATTTACAGTGGGTGTATCAAAAGTTATATTAGGGTGTGAGAAGATGCATCAAATTATCACATGGATGATGTCATCAGTGATGTCATCAGTGATGTCACTGACCATGTCATGAGTGATGTAATATGTGACGTCATCAGCAGTGCATTACGGGGCGCGAGTTATAGTTACCTGAACTAACTATAACTGGGGAATTTCACGGGTTTTATACGAGTGCAATGTCCAACTAACTATAACTGTCCCTAAAACCTATGGTTTTTTCAGTGAATTTGTAAGGTTTTTAAATGCTAATTTCTAACTATAACATGTCTGAAACCTATGGTTTTTTTCAGTGAATTTCAAAGGTTTTGTAAATGACAATTTTTAAATGTATTAATTGTTATATTTATTTTTTGATACTGATTTACTACATTTTTTTAAACTATTTATTTTTAGATATTTTATTTTTTAAAATACATTGTAATTACATTATACATTACATTACAAAATATACTTTCTCAGAATGAATTACTTTAGTTTAAATACTTTGCAAATGGGCAATAGACTTTTAAGTACAGTAGTTACAGTTGTTGCAATGGGCAACACAATTTCAAACACAATGCAACATTGAGCTCAATGTGAATTTCAAGTTAAATGCAATTAGTTACTTTATGGATTACTTTTCTAACCACAGGACTGGATCCTAGATTCAGTCCTGGGACATCTCCTGTAAACAGTTGAGTAAAAGCGTTTTTGTTACAGTAGTGATTTTTAAGGAATATTATTGTATTTTAAAAGTTGACACTTAGAAACTTTTTCACATAGAATCACCAATGCTATCCTATGGGAGAAAATTCACTTAGCAGGTAAGTAGTGTTATCGTTACTTTTTCTTACTCACTGGTGGATCTTGGATCCAGCACTGGTGCATCTCCTGTAAACAGTTGAAAGAATGCGTTTAAGTCATACAGGCGATTTTTAAGGAATATTTGTAGTTTGTGAAAATCGACACTTTGAAACTTTTCTGCTGAAAACCAGACAATGGATTCCTATGGAAGGAAATACAAGTTACTGGTAAGTATGGTTAGAATTACTTTTCAAGGTCAGTGCTGGGCTAAAAGATGCAGCACTGGGTTCTCTCCTGATAACAGGTGAGTAAATCGGAATTCGTAGTTCGGCTGATTTTAGAGGAATATTATAAAGTTCCAAAACTCTACACTTAGAAGAATTTCCAAGTGAAACCAGTCAATGTTAGCCTATGGAAGGAAATTCAAATTACTGGTAAGTGCGGTTAAAATTACTTTTCAGGATCAGTATTGGGCTCAAAGATGCAGCATTGAGGTCTCTCCTGATAACAGGTGAGTAAATCGGAATTCGTAGTTCGGCTGATTTTAGAGGAATATTTGCACAATGGTGAAGGGAGGGGGAGGGGCCTGAGGTGACATCTATGCAAACGCGCCCCGTGGCGCGTTTTAAGTTGGGGGATTAAGTCCCCTTGAATCATGAGGGTCCCTGGGGTCCAACTAGCCCACCCTGTACCTCCAGTATGCACCAGGGAGCTGCGTTGCAGAGAGGTGTTCAGAGGCCACGCCCCTTTTGCACCTCTCTGCAACGCAGCTCTGTGGCGCTTTCTGGACGTACCTGGTGGGCTAGTTGGCCCCCAGGGACCCTCAGGATTGAAGGGGATTTCATTCCCGCATCTTAAAATGCGCCACGCGGCCTGTTTGCACACATGTCACCTGAAGCCCCGCCCCTCCCTTCACCACTGATGCAAACGCGCCCGTGGCGCGTTTCAAGTTGGGGGATTAAGTCCCCTTGAATCCTGAGGGTCCCTGGAGTCGAACTAGCCCACCATGTACCTCCAAAAGCGCCACAGAGCTGCGTTGCAGAGAGGTGTATAAAGGGGCGTGGCCTCTGTACACCTCTCTGCAACACAGCCCCTGGCGCATACTGGAGGTTCCTGGTGGGCTAGTTAGCCCCAGGGACCCCCAGTATTCAAGGGAGTTACTTCCCCTTCTTAAACGCGCCAGGGCGCGTTTGCACACTGCTGCAGGGAGGGCGGGGCCTCCGGCACGATGCCGTTTTTTTTTTTCCTTTTTTTTTTTTTTATGGGAGGGGGCTGCGTGGCCCCACTTCCCTCGGCCACTTTGGCCCCGGGGACCCCATCCCCCGGGGCCTGAGCATTTTTTTTTAAACAGGAAGGGGGCCGCGTGGCCCCCCTTCCCTGGGCCTCTATTGGCCCCGGGGACCCCATCCCCCGGGGCCGGCCTTGCCCTTTTTTTATTTTATTTTTTTTAATTGGGGAGGGGGGCTGTGTGGCCCCCTCCCGGGCCACTTATGGCCCCGGGGACCCCATCCCCCGAGGCCTGGCCTCTGTTGGAGACTGTGGGGGTCCCCAATCCCCCACAGTCCCAGCCGGCTCCCGCCTCCTGCGGGAGCCGGCATTGCTTTCCACATGGGGAGCAGCTAACATGCTGCTCCCCGTGTGAGAAAAGCAATTGGATTTGCATTTTGAAAGAGACCTTTCAAAATGCAAACCAAGATTTGCTATGACAGGACGGGAGCCGCGATGCTCCGTCCTGTCATAGCAAACTACAGTGTCCCGGGGTAGGCACCCCGGGACACTGCAGGAGCCGGCCCTGGGGGTGGTGGTCCCCAGGGCCATCACTGGCTCCAGGAGGGGGCCGCGCGGCCCCCTCCCAACTTGTTCACCCGGGGAGGTGGTGGTCCCCGGGGCTCTGGGAGTCCGTAACGGACCCCCATATTTAAATCTTTAGTGCCCCGGGAGGTGGCGGTCCCGGGGCGTGTGGGGGGCTGGAGCCCCCCACACAGGTTTTAAAATAAAAAAAAAACAGCCCCGGGGTGTGGCGGTCCCCGGGGCAGCGGGAGAGGCGCACAGCCCTCCCGCCATCATCTTTTATAAAGCCCGGGGGTGGCGGTCCCCGGGGCTTGGGGGACCTTAGAGGCCCCCCGTAAACAATAAACCCACCCCGGCATGCCCCCGGGACTTGGGCCACCCGGGGGTAAATTTGCATCGAAGCGCGGGAGACCGCGCTTCGAATTTTTTTTTTTCCAGCAGGATCCGCCCTCCCTGAGCGCATCCTGCCGATTTTTTTTTTTTTTTTTTAAATGCTTTTTTCTGCCCAGGGGTTCCTTGTGGGACCCCCTGAGCAGACCTAGGGGGTCAGGGTGTTTCTACCCTGCCCCCTTTGTGCGTTTGCACACTTGCAATTTTTTTTTCTTCTCGGCGGGATTCGCGCACCCTAAGTGCATGCCGCCGATTTAAAAAATAAAAAAATGCTTTTTCTGCCCAGGGGTCCTTGTGGGACCCCCTGAGCAGACCTAGGGGTCAGGGTGTTTCTACCCTGCCCCCTTTGCGCTTTGCGCACTTGTTTCTGTCCCTCGGTTCTACCGAGGGACAGAATAACTGCCAACACTTCCTAATTTGGAGTGTTGACAGCCAGTTAGCTATGCAGCTCGTGATCGGGATGGTACGCGGACCCTACTCGGCCATAGATATATATGTGATTTTATTTGTGATTTTCTCAGAAACTACTGAACGGATTTACACCATTTAAACAAAGGCACGACACTGAACCAAGGGCTACCTCTTTGCCAAATTTGGTGTAATTCCGTTCAGCAGTTCGGAGCTGTAACCGCGATGAAAGGATCCTATGGAAAAATGAATGGGGAAAACGCGTTTTGGGACCCCCCTTTTTTCTCGGCCCCCGCTTGACGAATCAACCCGAGACTTTCAGGGTAGGAGCGGAGCGCCCCAACAAGTTGGAAGCTTTCGCGAAGATTCGTCAACCGGCGCAAGAGTTATTTCAAATAGAATGTTGCGGATTTCCTATGGAAAATAGGTTTTAACTATAACTATCTACTGGCGACCGCCAGTAGATAATATATATATATATATATATATATATATATATATATATATATATATAACATATACAAACACAAAAATATATACCTATAACACATATAGATGGGGACTTGTGGTGATTTCGGCTGGCTTTACTAGTGTTCGGGCTGGGGATTCGGTGTCCCATAGTCCCGAAGAGCCTGTGACCAGTTTCTCCGACGTGCAGAAAAGCGCCCTCCTCCCACCGCAGCGTGGGACGTGCCTGAGAGCCCGGAGGAGGCAGGGCTGGGCCCCCCTCTTTGCTCCGGGTTCTGGTTACAAGTTCATCGCTTGGAGTTGGCGCGTTGTGGAGCAGGAGGTCTTCCTCTACGTTATTTGGTGTTACCTGGGCTGGGTCCCGTGCTCAGTACAACACTGGATTCAAGCTAGCCTGGCTGAAGAAGGGTGATGCCCTGAAACCGGTCCCAGGATGCTTGTTTCCAGTCCAGGGAGGACCTGTCTTGGCAGTTCGGGCTGGACTGTTCCCACAAGGAACAGGGTCAAGACTGATTTGCATATAGCTGGGTCCAAACTGGGGTGGTGTGGTGAGCAAAAGAATGATGGATTTAACCCAGATCCTTGTGACTGGGGGTGAATGTTTGCATTGTCCAGCATTCCGTCAATCAATTGTTTCTTTTGCATCTGGTAGGAGCTGCTCATTTGCATATCAGCAAATTCTTTACTGCCTTAGTTTCTGGATGTATGTACTGGCCCATGTCCACTTATAACCGGCATATTACAAGTGGTTAAGGAGCTTTATGATGGTACCCAGCGCAACTATATCTGTACCAGCACTGCTGACAGTATATTGGGAGGCCCTGTTAAGGCTGGCTAATTTTCTTGACAATTGAGATGAGAGCTGTGTGAAAGCGGGTGAAAGACCTTGGGCCTAGGTGCCGCATTTGGGTAAGCTTGGGTATACATAACATATACATAGGTAAGCCCCCAGCGGCTGCCACCAAGGCATGCACAAGTACTGTTGCTACCATGGGTGCATTTTTACAGCGTGCCGCAGGGGTATTGGACAAGGAAATCAAGTTATGTTAAGGATATTTATTGAGCGCTCGATTACCCGAGGGTGTCCTGGCGCTAGTTACCACTCCATCGGCCAAAGCAAGAACAGGCAGGTTATTTATCAAACAGCCACGTCTTCAGGCCCCTCCTGAAGATCAGCAGGTCTGTTGTGTTTCTGAGATGGACTGGAAGATCATTCCAGGCCCTGGCTGCCCCGCAATAAAGCCTCGGTCACCCCACCTCGCCCTTTTTGTGGCTGGGACTTTGACCAACCTGGCCCCAGAAGACCGTAAGTTTCTATTTGGTAAATACCATTTAAACTATTGTTGTAGGTAAGCTGGTCCTCTTCCCTGAAGTGCTTTAAAAACCGTGCACAAGGATTTAAAGCGCACACGGTTCCTCACCGGGAGCCAATGTAGTTTTCTGATTTCGTTAGAAATTGGGGCAAACTTAGGGGTGCCCGTAAGTAGCCTTGCAGCGGCATTCTGAAGCCTCTGTAGTTTGTTCATAGAGTGTTCCATAATATTAAGGTAGAGGCTATTGCAGTAATCAAGCCTCGACAGGACTAGCGCGGAGACCACCGTTTGCCTTCTGTCAACTGGTAGAAATGGTAATATTTTTTTACTGTTCTGATCACATGCGCTGTGGAAGAGGCAACTGCATTGACTTGGTCCCCAAAATTCAGATTCTCATCTACTATCACTCCCAAGTTTTTTGCCTTCTTCACAGGAGCAGGGAGGGGACCCATAGATGATGGCCACCAGATCGGAGTCCAGAAGTTGACATCATTTCCGAATAGCACCACTTCCGTCTTCCCTGCATTCAATTTAAGGCAGTTTTCTTCCATCCAACTGCCCACCGATTTCATGCAGAGTTGGAAGCGGCTATCTATGCCAGTCTCCTGACCTGGGAGCAGGGACACCACAATTTGGGTGTCGTCCGCATAGGAGGTGAGCTCGAACCCAAACGTCCTAATAATGGGCCCAAGCGAAGAGACAAACATTAAATAATGTAGGGCTCAATGATGACCCTTGAGGGACCCCACAAGGTAGAATGAAGGGTTTAGATTTGAAATCCCCCAAGGATACAGTTTGTACTCTCCCTGTCAGAAATGACTGAATAAGTTTCCAGGCTTTCCCTTGAACCCCAATCGCCCTTAACCGGTCCATCAGAAGATCATGATGGACCGTATCGAAGACCGCAGAAAGATCCAGAAGGACCAAGGCGGCTTTGCCCCCTGATCCACCGCCTTCCTGATCTCATCTGTGGCCTTAATAAGGGCTGATTCTGTGCTGTGTTCCACTCTGAACCCGTACTGAGTGGGATCCAAAGCATGAGTCTCGCAAAGAAAGACACTTAGTTGTGTATTCAAAGCCTTTTCTATTATTTTGGCGGGCAAGGGGAGCCTAGAAATTGGGCGAAAGCTGTTAGGGTCCTTGGGATCCAGACTAGGCTTTTTCAGAAGGGGTAAAATCGAAGCCACCTTCCAAACTTTAGGGAAGTGTCCAATTTCAATCATTGAATTAAAAATGGGCAGAAGTGCAGAGATAACGGGTTCCATGGCTAGTTTGATCACTTCGGCCGGGCAGGGGTCCTGAGGAGACCCGGACCTTACTGCCAGTAGCAGGTTAGAAATATTCTCCGTTGATAGAGGGTCGAACTTATCAAGCGTGCGCAGAACCCTATCTTCATTGGCTCCAGGCCTCCCGACTTTACATGGAACGTTAAACACTGAGAAAATGCTCTCCACTTTATTTAAGAAAAAGTCGGCCAGGTCATCGCAAAGTTCCTGACTTGACTGCACCTTAGCTGGATGCGGCGAGGCCAAGTTAGAAACAGTCCTGAAAAGTTCTTTGGTCGACTTCTTTGCTAAGTCAATTTGATTAACAAAGAACCTTTGCTTGGCCAAGAACACGAGTTGTTTATAGGTCACAAGGCTGCTTTTATAGGCCTTCTTTTCTGTTTCCCTATATTCTTTCCTCCAGCTCCGCTCGAGTCTTTTACATTTAATTTTTTCCAGCCTCAAGTCGTCCGTGAACCACGGGGCGGAGGAGCAACTCTTCTGGGAAAAAGGGTTCTTTCTGGGGCCACAATATCACAGGCTTTCCCTAGCCAGTCCGTATATGCAATGGCCCCTTCCTCTGGCCCTGCAAATCCCTGGACAGCAGTCGACTTGAGAAGAGTCTGGAAGACATCCCCATCCACTTTGTTCCAAGCTCTACCCACTACCTGCCTCCCACTGCAGGCCCCACTACTGCACTGGTCCCTAAGACCAATTTCAAATAGGACGGCCGCGTGGTCAGTCCAAACCAGGGGCAAAGCCCTGGTAAACCGAAGGCCAGGGTGGTTTGAAAAGATCCCATCCAGGGTGTGTCCTGCCACATGAGTAGGGCCGGTAACAATCTGCTGGAGGTCTGCGCTCTTCATTGCGTCTATTAGGATCATAGTATCCTGATCTGATGAGGCCTCAAGGTGGAAATTAAAATCCCCAAGTATAGTATAGGTCTCATTACCAATGCTATCCTCCAGCAAATTGCTGATGAAAGCATTGAAGGCACTCCTAGTTGGTCGTCTGTCGCCTTTCCGGTTCTCCCCTTTCCCCCTAATTAACTTTGCCTCCTGGTTTACCTGGCACCTGTCCGTCAGGCTCTCTTGATCAGAATCCGTGCCTATTATCAACAGACCCTGCGACAGGCAGAGGTCAGGAGGATACTACACCATCTTCCCCCTATAGAGGCCCCTTCACGTATCATGCGCTCCCATGATCTTGTTAATACGCTGCCACCTGTTTCATAGCCTGTATTAGGTAAGTCTCTTAGGGCGGGAGACAAAAGGAAATGCACGACTACTGGAATCAAGCCCAATCGTCCTGGGATTAATGATGACCCTCCGTCTGGCAACCCTGCCTCCTTGGTTATGTCAACGTCTGACATGATGGCTCTGATGAATTCTTTTCATGACTCCTTAATTGCTGCACTTGAGGTCAAATTGGAACCTATTAGTTCACATGTAGCAACCATTGAAAAGGTACTTTTTAAACAGATTGTGATAAACCCGACGTGTTCGGTAGAACCTCACGCTTCTAATCCACCTGGACCTGACTCTGGGTCCCCTTTCGTCGTCCAGAAAGTCCAGAGTTTTGGCACCATTGTCAGTTCCCATAATCAACTGAAGCAGTCAAAACCTACCTCTTTACTCATGAGAGTGGATGTGCACCCTGGAGAGGGCACTGATCGATATGAGTCAGGGTCAAAGTCTTGCGTTGGCTGTATTTAAACACTATCCTAGGGATCTGGGTGGAAAGAAATATTAATATGGTACAAAGAGTGGGCTGGGTAGGTCTGGCCAAGAAAAACATTGCGGGTGACTGTATCATTATAAACTTTAATAGACCGCACATGGCAGGTAGAATCTTAGAATCTATTAGACGTCCTCCTCATAGTGGCCCTTCCTTTGGGATTCTTCTACAGACCAGCAGACTACTCCTCACATCTGAGTCAGAGGCAGGCCCCTGGTTGTTCGGCTATGAATTGGGCCACACAGCAGGGGGCTTCTAGTGCTTTGATGCTTTCTAATAGATTTGCCCCAATATCGTCTTTGGATGGATGTGATTGACTGGTTGGGGCTATTCTTCAGACAGTGCAGCAGAATGCCTCTTCAGTCCAGAGCCCCTTAGACGCTTTGCATTGATGGATGTAAGGACTGCAAGGAGTGCAAAGTAACTAGCTGGAACATCGCTGGACTTGCTGGCAAGTTTCCTGACCCGAAGTGGTTGTGTTTTATCAAAGGCGTGATCTGTCTTCAGGAGAGTTGGGCCACTCAGAACTGTTTCTTCTTGGATGGTTATAAGACTTTTTTTTTTTTTACATCTGCAACCCCTTCATGGGCGGGCATACCAAAGGAGGGGGTGGGGGGTTATTTTTGTTTCTTTGGCTATCAGATGTAGTTTGGTTATCCACCCAACAGAATTGCCCACCCTGCAAGCTCTCGTATTTTCCACAGGGTCTCGTAAGTTGCTTCTGTTAAATTTTTATAACACCATCTCCTCCCCTCCAGGGACCAGTAACATTGAAGTTTTGGGCTTTTATTTAAGGAATTTGAAAGGCTTGAATTTGTCCATCACAAATGTAATGGTTGCTGGTGATTGTAATGTCCATTTAAGTGGGGACCCGAGGGTAGGAGGTGTAGATGCTTTAAGATGTTTCCTTATGACTGGAATGCACTTGGAACACTCAACAAGGTACCAAACTTAACGCCATACTGAATGAGTTTGATTTGGTATCATCTATGGGTACGCTGTCCTCTATGAGGAAGACATTAATCCCACCTGCAAAGGGCTGGGGTGTGAGTCATTTATTGACTTTATCTTTGATTCTGCATTTCTTTTTCCCTATATTTCTAAATTTGTGATACTTTTGAGCCCTTTTAGTGATTACAACCCGGTTTGTGCAACTTTTTATTGGTCCATGCTTGCTCAAACCCCCAGGGTGGGTAAAAGAGGGGTCACCAAGGCCACAGATGGGGGTAGGAGGCTTAAGTGGTCACAGATAACTCCAGACTCTTTATATAATATCCATTAGAATTAATGTAAGAAGAATTTTGAAATTTGTACCTCCCAACTGAGCATCCCAGTGTGTGTTCTGAAGGCCTTTTCTGCGATCTCGGACACTATTTCATCCCTCCTGAAGGCCCCCTCATCACAGCAACAGGGTTCGTTGCCGAGGTGGTTTGACTCATGATGCTCCCAGGCACTGAGAAATGGTAAAGTGTGCACTGTGTGCTAAACCTAGGGATCCCTCCTTAGTAAAGAAGACCCGTAGCTTGTATAAACTAGAACTGACCAGACGCTAGACCATCTTAAAGGAGGAGGCCTGGTCAGACCTGACCGAGGCTAGCACCTTTTAGAAGTAGTTCTAAATTTTGGAGCATCATCAACTGCCCCTTTTTTGCAGTCAACGCTGCCTTCCCCCTCTGAAGACAGTTGGGTTGCCCACTTTGAGGAAATCTACAACCTCCCATTTTCTGCATCCTGTGTGGGTGCAGTAGAAGAGAAAGCCGTTCTCACATTCTCTAATGAGGAGGTTAGGAAGGGTATTCTGGGACTGTCTAAGAATAAAGTTCCTGGCCCAGACGGGATACCACTAGACCTCTTCATGCAGGATGTAGAGGTTTGGGCCCCAACCTTGACCACCCTTATCAACGCGGCAGTGATGGTTGGTCACCCTTCCTCATGGCAATGTCCATCATTGTTCCTATTTTTAAGAAGGGGGACAGGGACAGTACCCACTGTTACAGGTCCATCTCGTCAAGGTCAAGGTGGTGGGGCATATTCTTTTGGAGAGGCAATCTAATTGGGTTGATTTTAAAAACGTTTTATCCAAAGTCCAGTATGGATTTCGTTCTGGGCGGTCAACAGTAGATCAATGCTTTAACTTATACTTAGTCCTTAGCAAATACACCATTGCTCATGGTTCCATCCACCTGGCATTCATGGATCTCTCATCAGCGTTTGATTGTGTCAACAGATCTAAGCTCTGGCAGATCATGCAATCTATGGGGGTGGACCGGGACATTGTTTTATTTTTTAGATCTCCGTAGAGCTATTGTGGCACGCTGTTCAAAAGATTCAAAGGTTACATAAGGTTTAAAATCCAAAGAGGAGTGCGGCAGGGATGTATCCTGGCCCCCTTTCTTTTTAACCTATACATTAATAAACTGGGGCAAGTTTTAGCTGATCTTAAGGTAGACTGCCCACAGGTGGGGAAGTGTTACCTACCAGTCTTATTATATGCAGACGATGCAGTTTTAATGGCGAGAACTGCTAGGGGTCTACAGTCTCTGTTGAACTCCATCGTCTACACCATGGAGGAGTAAGATCTTTCGGTGGATGATAAAAAATTGGATGTGATGGTTGTTGGCCCACCCTCTACTAAATCGTCCATATTCAAAGTCAGACCTTCTCCTGTGCCAAAGACTAGCGTGTTTTCTTATTTGAGCTTGTTGTTAGACTCTGCCTTAAGTTGGTGCCCTTTGGTTAACAGGAAGAGGGAGGATTTTGTTAGGGCATATGCTGCCCTTCTTAACTTTGCATCAAAGTTGGGCAGTAGACCCACTGGGGCTATTTTACAGATTTACAGGGCCAAGTATCTCTAAAGTAGCATATGGGAGAGAGATCTGGGGATACATTAACCTGGATGAGCTGCAAACGGTTGAGAATGCTTTTCTGAGACACTTTCTGTATGTTACACAAAATGCCCCCACATTTGTGGTACATGAAGAAATGGGAGTGGCCTATTTATCTGATATTTTATCCCTTCACACTCTTTCTCTCTGGGTGAGTATTTGGTCCCGATCCGGTATACAACTGACTAAGGATATTATAAAAGACTGCCTGTCTCTTGATTACTTTCTTCATATCCCCTGGTTTAAATATATTCGAGACTCCTTCTTGAGTCTAGGAATGGTGGAACTATTTAGTAATCCAGACGGGATAATCTGGTGAAAGACCATTTTTTAAAATGGAGATTGTCAGCTATGGAGGAGGGCGTTTTATTGAAGCCCAGTGTTAGTTGATATATCACGATGAAAACTGTGCCCTCCCTCTTGTATGTTAAAAGTAGGTATGATCAGTTTTTATTAGTGAGTTTCGGCTGGATCTATTCCCCTTTTTGTTAGCCTACCCTCGCTGTGGGAATTGGGGCCAAAAGCTGTTGTCCTGCAGCTGCGACAATAGGTCTCCGCAGGACACTTTACATTTTACCATGTTTGTAACATTTATGCCGTTCCAAGGAAATTATATCTTCTCCCTGTAATGAAAAGGGCACATTTTTCTTAGGTCCGCTCTGCCCTTATTAATTTGCAGATGCTTTCAGGAGATAACATTCTCAATGTTCTCAGTTTTTTTTTAAAGTTGCTGTAAGGTTGAGGAAAAGCTGTGATTAGATTTTTGTATGGGGTTATTTGTAAAGATTGTGGCTAAACAAGTATTTTTTTATTAAGTATGTTTTTAGGACGGATTTTATTGGATGTGTTATTTTATACCTGTACTGCTTCTATGGTTTTTATTCCTAAAACTGAATAAAGCTTATATTGATTGATATAATGGAGCTGTAAACCAGCACATGATACCAGTACAACAGGAAATTGAGGAAAAGACAAAAAGAAAGAAAAAGCATTCCCTCAAGAAACAACATGGTGAAAATATATATATATACATATATATATATATATATATATATATATATATATATATATATAAAAGAAGCAGAGAACTCTGGGTAGTTTTCAAGTTTAGGTGGAAGGATGCTCCTGTATAGAGCCCCCTCAACACCAGCGACACTCTAAATTTGCTCACCTCAAATGTCTGCTTTTCTATCAAGGTTTTTAAGCATAGGATTAGCACAGTGCTATCCATGCAGAGATAGAAAGGGACAAAGTCTTTTGCCATTTCTACAGCAAAGTCTTTAAGCACAGGATTAGCACAGTGCTATCCATGCCAAGCTGTAAAATGACAAAAGCCATTTACTACTCCAGGCACAGTATTACAGCTTTGGATTGGTAAAATACCATCCAAGCCAACCTGAAATGAATAAAAGCAACCCCTGACACGTGTTTCACTGTCATTACAACTCTTCAGAGAGGTTTAGCTTTGACCAGACAAAAAGGAGCACCCAGTATAAATCAAAAGCATACCCTTGCAGGCATAGAGTGACGCATAAATTATGCAAAAAAGAAGCAGAGAACTCTGGGTAGTTCCCAAGTTTAGGTGGAAGGCTGCTCCGGTATAGAGCACCCTCAACACCAGTGACACTCTAAATTTGCTCACCTCAAATGTCTGCTTTTCTATCAAGGTTTTTAAGCATTAGATTAGCACAGTGCCATCCACGCCGAGATAGAAAGGGACAAAGTCTTTTGCCGTTTCTACAGCAAAGTCTTTAAGCATAGGATTAGCACGGTGCTATCCATGCCGAGCTGTAAAATGACAAAAGCCATTTACCACTACAGGCACAGTATTACAGCTTTGGATTGGTAAAATACCATCCAAGCCAACCTGAAATGAATAAAAGCAACCCCTGACACGTGTTTCGCTGTCATTACAGCTCTTCAGAGAGGTTTAGCTTTGTCCAGACAAAAAGGAGCACCCAGTATAAATCAAAAGCATACCCTTGCAGGCATAGAGTGACGCATAAATTATGCAAAAAAGAAGCAGAGAACTCTGGGTAGTTCCCAAGTTTAGGTGGAATGCTGCTCCTGTATAGAGCACCCTCAACACCAGCGACACTCTAAATTTGCTCACCTCAAATGTCTACTTTTCTATCAAGGTTTTTAAGCATAGGATTAGCACAGTGCTATCCACGCCGAGATAGAAAGGGACAAAGTCTTTTGCCGTTTCTACAGCAAAGTCTTTAAGCATAGGATTAGCACGGTGCTATCCATGCCGAGCTGTAAAATGACAAAAGCCATTTACCACTCCAGGCACAGTATTACAGCTTTGGATTGGTAAAATACCATCCAAGCCAACCTGAAATGAATAAAAGCAACCCCCGACACGTGTTTCGCTCTGTTAAACACTATGTCCATGGGTATCAGTATTGAACAATCATATAGCACATACATAATCCCTAAGACATCCATAGCTCAGTGAGATAGGCAATGCAGAACACTCCCTATACTGTAACCATCCTCCCTACAGGATTCACGTCACAGGTTCATAAACATGCTACAGCTTGTATACACAAATCCTCCCTCTTTTCGATAGGCATGTCACTTCAGTGCTACCAAGGGATAGTAAACAGTTCACATCCCACCCTCGCCCCGCGGAGTGGAGGCCAGAAAGTCGAAGTCAGCTCGGAACCCTTAATCCAGCTCTAGTGGATGTGCCTGCAGGTAAGTCTTCAGCGGCTGCCAGATATCTTTCGGCCGCGCGGCCAGCGGTTGGAATGTGGTATACATGTCGCTAGTGGTATCGCAATATATCAGGTCGTGAATCCAAGCTTTTGTTGTCGGGACCTGAACACTTCCCTAATGTAATGAGATCTGTTGTTTCGCAACAATCAAGGCAATGGCAGCAAACCGTTGCACCCCTTTCTGAAAAGGTTTAACGTAACCCAGCAAGGCCATCAGTGGTGCAGGTTGTATGGTGCTTTCTGCCATCAGGGACAAGAGCCGGAAGACCTCCCCCCAATATGTCAATATGGGCCCGCAGCTCTAAGCCAGGTGTGAAAAACCCACCCGATCAGCAGCACACCTGGTGCATAAGTGTGGCATGCTGGGACCCATCTTGGCCTGGAGGTGCGGTGTGATGTACGCTCGGTGCAGGTACTTAAAGTGCAACAATTTATGACGGTGATTATTCGATACATATCGCGTTTGCTCAAAGCAATATAACCATATTTGGTCTGACAGTGGGAATCCTAGATCTTGCTCCCCTTGACGTGCTTTGCTTCCAACAGCTGGGCAGAGGGCTAGGGCTGTGTGGTAAAGCCGTGATACTAAATGCACCCATCTGGTGCTGTAATAGCCAAAGTAAGCGGGGAGAAATCTGCCGGCTCCCTTGTCGCAGCTGGGAGAGTTTCACTTAGGGAGCTTCGTACCCTATGCAGGATAAATCTGTCCATATGTGACGCGTCCCCATTCGAAATTAGTTCTCTCACAGTGTGCAGTTGCGAATCTTTAAAAAAGTCACCTACAGTACCCATCCCATATTCAGCCAGAGTGCGTTTGGTGAGCGTTTCAGTTGTTGGGGGTAACCAAGGGTTATCGGCCAACGGTATATGAGGAGAATAACTAAGTACATGGCCATAAATCCCCATAAAGGTTTTAGAAAGTTTTTAAGATGAATGACAAAAACTAGATTATGTCCCAAATTTGACTTATTTGGGTATATTGCTTGATTCGAAGCTGTCATGGAAATTGCAGGTGAACCATTCAGTGCTGCGACTTGCCGCGGGGGCTGTCCTTAAAATGTACAGCCTATCGTCAAGCAAACCATTGACACTGGCACTCGAGCTATACAAGTGCAAGGCGCAAGCAGCAGCACTATATGGATCAGAACTTTGGGGAATTGGCGATACAGCACAATTAACAAATGGGGAAAATACGTTTATGAGGAGCTTAATGGGGCTATCAACGCCACTTATCCCAATGTTCCATGACCTAAACACGAAGCGCATAGGTCACATTGCAATACTTCGACCACTGCTTTACTGAGTACGCCTGTGGATAACATGAGAGTTAGCAGTATATCGAGAGGGTGTAAGAGAACTCTTAGCCATTGACAGCTGTCTCACTTTTCCCTGGCTAAGATTCGTTAAGAAATGGCTCACAGAATTAGGCCTAATTTTATATTGGACTGAACCATATAACCTAATACCAAGCTGTAAAAACACATTGAAAAGAACCTATTGGTCACACATACTGAATGCCCTTCATTGTAACCCAAGCTTGGGAAGGCTAACAACCCATTTTCTTACTGTAAAACCTAACCCAATCTTTGAAGAGTTTCTTGACCACGTACATCCACACTTTGCCAGAATTCTGTACCTAAAACTAAGATATGGTACTTTACAGATTAAGAGCTACACAGCAAATTGGGGGACGAAGGGGAATAGCACTTGCACTTTATGATCCGTATGTACCGCAAGGTCAATCGAAAATATAGTGCATATCTTGTTTTTTTGCACAGCGTATACACGGGCAAGGAAGAAATGGATACGCCCGCTGTGCAATAATTTGGGATTCAGGAAGCACCAAGATGCATTAAAAGTCTTGACAATCAGTACTGCCCCATATGTGATATTTGCCCTATCACAATATCTGTTTGCAGTGGGGATCGTAAGAAATAAAATGGGACTAAAATTGTGACACTGCCACAAACAATGCACATACCTGGAACAACACTTCTGCTTTTTTACACGGTTTTGCTATTTTAATTGTATCATACAGATTGTTAGCGTATCTTAAATATACATATAATAGGGGGATGCACTGAAGTACTTAGTGACCTGTAAATATTCTTTTTCTAAACTGCAACCAATGACGATTTTATTGTGGATTTTTTGTATATTGTATGATGAATTTTAGCCCAAATTTAATAAGTATTTAATATGTGCATATAGTATGATGAGCATAGTTAACTAAAAAAAATTTAATGTGTGAAACTTTTATGGCGTTGGCCGAAATAAAGTATATATTCGATATGAGGAGAGTACAGGAATCCGGCATGCAAGTATCTCCGTAGCTTGGACCATGCACAGCATGCAGTAGGCAATGTCTGGATCTCAGTAGGGTTCCGCGGCAGCCCCTGTGGCAGTATGACAGAGAGCGAGTTAGGGTGGACCGGGGAGCATTCTGATTTCGGATATTGTAGCCTGGCGTCCATGTGGTACCAGTAATACGTAAAATGAATTTGAGCTATCAGATAATACAAATAGAAATATGGGACTCCAAACCCTCCGAGCTGATACGGCATGACTAGAGTGTTCCACCCTATGCCCGGTTGCTTGACTGACCATACCTCTCAAGATTATACTTTAGTTGTGAGGAACATTCATTAAATAAAAGTATATTTCAGGTACATATAGACTTCACATAGTATCCTTAATGTACCACCAAGTCCTACATAAATCAAGCATGTACATCCTCAAATGACACAAAAGCACCAAATATAGCTCCAATAGTGACTGTTTTATTTGTGAATTATTTTATGTCACAGATCACCATGTTTAATGTTTTAATAGAAAAAACTTTTTAACAGAAAAAAAACGGTTGCTCCAAGGGGAGTGTGAAAAAGGGGGGGAAGTGCTCGTGAGGTAGAATAGATATAGAGGAAAATAATCCAAAGGGTAGTACTAAAACAATCAGTTACGCAATTCTGATATCCTGGGTAAACTGGTCGTGGTTTTCAATGACATCAGTTTTACACAATAGGCCTGTCCATCATGAGGTCACCAATATTTCTTATTTTCAGATGGTGCACAGAGGTTATTCATCTGTGAAGAAGGGGGCAGGTCAGGGATGATGTCAGGTACAGGCCCACTAGGGGGAGAGTGTCGACGTTTCGACCCTGGCTCATTGGAGGGTAATTTATATCCTCTGCAGGTGGGTCTTCCTCAGGACAGGGGGGGGGCAACCTAAGGGTAGGTGATGTCAGGATTACAGCCCCTCAGGTGGCGGTCCCCACTGAATCTGCGGCGTGGCTAAAGTTAATTTAGAGGGAAGGAGGCTGCAGTATTTCAAGGAATCCAATACGGGTGACTTAATCTCCCAAGGCATCTCATTCCGTAGACTCTGCGCGGCCCGGGGGATCCGTGCTGAACTCCTCGAGTCAGACTTAGGTTGCCCCCCCTAGATTTGTTGCTTTTGTGTCATTTGAGGATATACATGCTTGATTTTTGAAGGACTTGGTGGTACATTAAGGATACTATGTGAAGTCTATATGTACCTGAAATATACTTTTATTTAATGAATGTTCCTCACAACTAAAGTATAATCTTGAGTAGTCTAGGACCATTGTTTTCTATACCAAACATTACCCAGGTCCGGGGACTTTTGTGGGTCACCCCATTATATCATAATGCCTGACCATACTAGCTGGATAAGCAAGGCACGCAATGTGTCAAATAATTTTGCAGTAAGTGCAATGGGAATATTTAAAAAGAGATACAGAAAACGTGGAGGCACCACCATTTTTATAAAGGCAATTCTACCAGAGATCGAGAGAGGGAGTTTGAGCCATCGTTCAACTTGTGTTGTGAGGTTGTCGATTGCCGGCCTGCAGTTGAGGTGAATTACCTCAGGTGCACTAAAATAAGAAATATTTGGGAGGGTCAGTGCACCACCGTAATGGAAAGTCTATATCCACCTGGATGGTGGATGTAGACTGACCCGGGGTCAGTGCAAAAACCTCCGACTTAGTCCAGTTGATAGTGAGTCCTGAATATACTCCAAATCGCACTACTTCGCGCAGCAATGGAGAGAGATTAACACTCGGCTCTCTCACAAATAGCATAACATCGTCGGCATAGAACGAGGCCACAAGTGGCCCACGATGGAATCTCAACACGCGATGTAAATGCTTCTCCTGGATTTGCCTCGCCAGGGGGTTCATAGCAATAATGAACAGCAAGGGCGAGAGTGGGCAGCCCTGCCTGGTGCCACGCGTGAGAGTGAATTGGGGGGAGACCTCGCCATTCAGCTTGAGGCGGGCCATAGGGTTAGAATATAGAAGCCGAATTAGACTGATGAAGCCGACCGGGATACCCAGTTTCTGTAACACCGCGTATAGGAAACGCCATTCCAAAGAATCAAATGCCTTTTTGGCATCCAATAGAATGGCTGCCACTGGGAGGGTAGGCTCTAACTGGTTCATGACAGCAAAGATTCCGAGCAGATTCACTGTGGTGGATCGGTTAGAAACCAAACCTGCCTGAAAGGGGGAAATGATCTTGTCAACTAATAGAGAAAGAGGAGGGTGGCTAGGATTGTGGCTAACATTTTGTAATCTTGGTTGAGAAGTGACAACGGCCTGTACGATGTGCAATTTCAGGGCGTTTTACCTGGCTTAAGTAGAAGTGTGATTATAGCTTCTCGCATAGTAGGTGAGAGCGAGCCCTCCCGCAGGGCTTCATCAATACCTCTATTAACCGAGGGGCCAACAAGGTCTTGTAAGCTTTGTAGAATTTGCCCGTTAGGCACGCCGAGCTGGGGGCTGGATCGCTTGCAAGACCATCAATAGCCAGCTTAATTTTGTCCTCCTCGATGGGGGAAGCAGGAAATTGGCGATGTCCCTTGTCTATCCAGACCAAGGCTATCTCTGCTATGTAGTCTGCAATGGTCTGTCCAAGCGGGGTATTGCGTGATTTGTAGAGTTTGGTGTAGTAGGATAAGAATGCTGCAGTGATTTCACTTCCTTTTAGCAGTGTTACCGCGTCATCTAAGTCAAGCTGTGTGATATACATCGATTGGTACTGGGGACGAAGCATTCTGGCAAGCGTTCTACTAGGTCATTCACCTTCGCCATATGCTCGTTGTTGGACTTGGCCCTTTTTGGCTAAAGTTCCCTAAACTTTTTGCCTTCCCCCTAGACCTTTTTTCTAACATGGTGTTGCCAACTTAGATGCTTTGGGCACATTGCCACTGCTGATCAGTGTCAAAGTGCAAGTGCTCCCTGTGTAAAGTGTAATGGTAATTGGTTGTCCATAATTGGCATGTTTGTCTTACTAGTAAAGTCCCTAGTAAAGTGCACTATGTGTGCCAGGGCTAGTAATATAAATGCTACTCGTGGGCTTTCAGCACTAATTGTGCCACCCACATAAGTAGCCCCCAAAGAGAGAACTCCGGCCTGCCACTGCAGTGCCTGCGCGCAGTTTGCTAACTGCCATGTTGTCCTGACAAGTGCACCCACTTGCCAGGCCTTACCCTTCCCTTTCTATGCACATCAGGCACCCCTATAGTAGGCCCAAGGTACCCCCCTGGGCAGGGTGCAGTGTCTGTGAAAGGTAGGACATGTACTGAGGTGTGCACCATGTCCTAACAGTGAAATACTCTCCATTTCGTTTTTCACTCTTGCAAGGCCATCTTGCCCATAGGACAGAATGGGGAAGGCTGTGTAATATGTTTCCAGCCAATTTCCCCATAGGTTTAAGATGGAGAGGTGAAGTTTAGGGTGCCTGAGCTCACAATTTAATAACACATCTTTTTGTGAAGGTGGTTTTTGAATTGAGTGTTTAGAAACCACGCTTTTAGAAGTGGCTGGTTTTTTTGTTCTAACAATTCTGTGTGTCTCTGCCTGGTTGTGGATTGACTGGATTTGAATGTGATAGGATCTGGGAAATGTCTTGACCCAGGGGAGGAGTAGGTGAGACAGCCACAGTTGACCTGCATCTGGAGTGTAGGGGGGAGGAGTAGCTCCCGGAGGTGTAGAGGCCTGCGCTGCTGCCATAAAACAAAGGCTCCATCTCCAGCTGAGTGATTGGAGATCCAGACCCCCACTATCAAAGGAAGAAGGCGTCACTGGCAGGAGACACCCAGAACTGGTTTGGACAGGGGTCAGTGCCCCCTGAACACAAAGACTTCAAAGACATTTAGGGGTATAACTATGAGAGCTGCAACCCCTGGATTTTAGACTGAAATCCATATTGAAAAAGGATTGAACCTACTTGGTGCTCAAGAGGAACCTCTGCCAAAGAACAACAGCTGAAGAGACTGAAGAGAAGGACTGCCCTTGCTGTGTTTTATGGGGCTGGCCTGCAGTTTGCTGGTTTGACTTATGCCCCGTATAGAGGCCCTAATGTAGACCCGTTCGTACATGCCCTAAAATGGACGTATTCATATTTGCCCTAATATGGTCATATTCGTACTTGCCCTATTATGGTCATAGCCGCATATGCCCAATTATGGTCATAACTGTACATGTCCTATTATAGTCATGATTCCTTATATAGGCATGATCTTTCACCTACATTGGTCCTTGCTAGTACACAACGTGCTCTGAGGGCTGAACGTTATCTATCCTGTGGTTTTGAATACACCAGGGTTTTTCCCAAACACAGGCCAACACTGTACTCATCAATTATGCATGGCTCTCTAGGAATACACCACCTGCATAATATGTATGTACAAAGTTCACCCCTGACATCTTCCTCATGTCTAACGACAGACCAATACAAACCACACTGAGGACCGAGGCTCTTTAGGGTATAAATACACCACATCTTGCCCCGGTAAGACAGAGGGAACCGAGACTTCCATGCTGACACACTGACCAGAGACGCTGAGGCTCCTGCATGCAGTCGCTCCAGCTGGCAGCGGTCTAACACAGCCCTTGCGGGGTGTCCAATTCGAGACCAGGACGGTGTCCCACACTCTCTCTATTCAGGTATGGGGGTTCGACTAAATCCTAGAGGGATTCTTGGCTCTTAGGCTTTAGACCTACACATATGCTAGGTACATTCAGGTACATCTAGTTAGGCATCATAGGAGTACGCGCACTTACATAATGCTTTTTATATTCATGTATGTATTCATGATTATTGCAATATGGTAGAACTGTTCTATCCCTTTGCTTTTATCGTACTGCTGATAATATATCTCTGCTATTGTCTGCTGGTTGCCGCAGCACATATATTTTACACTAGAATAACAACTGTTCAATAAATACTTATTGAAACGCCCGACTGTTTATTCTGTGTAACTCTCTGAGACAAACCGAATAAGTAAGCACGAGTGACTGAGCGAAAGGTAGTACATTGTTTCCACGATTCTGAGGAATTTGGGTTGTCATGATCTAAGGTTGCCAGAAACTAATCTCTTCCCGATAAGAGGAGATTCTAGTGGCACTGTGAGCTAGCTAATGCAAATCCGGCTAACATATTCGGTGGGGATGCACAGAGTCAGTCTACCACCAATCCCACAGTTTATGTTATCCAAACGCGCAGGTCCGGCATGGGTACTATAGGAACTACACGACAGACTAAGGAGGGACTTTGCTGTGTGCTGTGTCCCCCTGCTTGTGAGGACTTTGCTGTGTGCTGTGTCCTGAAGTAGTGTGTCTCCAAGGGCCCGAGGAGAGCTGGCTCCCTATTGTGGAAACTCCGGAACATAAAAGTTTCCAAGTGTGTCTCAGCGACGCTGTGTGCGTGTGCTGTTTGCAGCCTGAGACTTTCGTAAGAACTGCCCTGTGATCGTGTGCACCCGGAGTCCAAGTGAGTTTCAGTGACGCCGTGTGCTTCGTGCAGCTTGAGACCTTCATGAGGATTGCCCTGTGATCATGTTCACCCGGAGTCCAAGTGAGTCTCAGCGACGCGGTGTGCGTGTGCTTCGTGCAGCCTGAGACCTTCGTGAGGATTGCCCTGTGGTCGTGTGCACCCGGAGCTCAAGTAAGTCTCAGCGACGCTGTGTGCGTGTGCCCTGTTGCAGCCTGAGACCATCGTGACCGTGTGTCCCCGTGACCGTGTGTCCCGGAGCAGTCTTGTTCTCCGCTTCGATCGACAGCGTGGCCAGAACTGCTGTGATCGTCATTGCCACCGGCCCGGACCGGCATCCCGAGAGGAGCTGTGAGAAGTCAACGCCGCCAGTCCGAGTCTGCCTTTGCCAAGGAGAGACCTCAAACCATCACCGTAGGGGGTCCGAGTTCCACTGCCCAAGATCAACGAAGTCGCACTGGAGGCCCAAGCTGCAAGGAGAGGAGGAGAGTGAGATCACACCCCCCAGGTAACGCTCAGCGAGCGTGCGTGTGTCGCCGCCTGGGGCGGGGTGCGGGCTACGAGAGAAACGCTCTCGGCCTTTCCCATCTTTGCAGCGCGAGCCCCCGCTCAAGCCTGTATCGCGGCCCGTACTTGCAGAGGCGGGGCAGTACCGGGGCCGGAGTGTGGAGCTGCACTTTGTTTTCCATCATAACAGTAATGGGGGCATATTTTGGCAGTAGCTGACTGCGAGTCAGTAAGAGTGGCATAGAGACCGTCCAGAGCACCGCGAGCGGTGCCGAAGTACATTATTTTTGCATTACGAACTGCCTGATTGTTGCATTACGAATTGCATTATTTTTGCATTGCGAACTGCCTGATTGTTGCATTACGACTTGCATTATTTTTGCATTACGAACTGCCTGATTGTTGCATTACGAATTGCATTATTTTTGCATTACGAACTGCCCGATTGTTGCATTACGAATTGCATTATTTTTACATTACGAAGTGCCTGATTCTTGCATTACGAACTGCATAGCATTGCATTAGGACTGCAGTGGATCATCGAGAAATGCTCATTAATACTGCAAGAACCTACCAGTGCGTGCTGGCCTAATAACCGGCAAGGTGAAATATTACAAATACGCATATGTCGGATTTTTATCGTGTGGTCTCATCGTATATCTTTTTTTATAAACATATAATTGTTTTTTTTTAAACTCGTGTGGAGTCCATTTGTGGTGTTATCACTGTGTCACTGAGAGCGTGGTTGCAAATACTTTACACATTTGCCTTGGAGATAAGCCTGGCTGCTCGTGCCAAGCTACCGAGTGGGTGAGCAGGGGCTATCTGAGAAAGTGTCCTTCCTTTCCCTGACTTAGAAGCAAGGGTCCCTATTTGGACTAAGGTACCTACCTCAGCCAACTAGAGACCCCCAGTTCTAACATTGGTGGTCAGCGGTTGGGGATTTGAACGTGTAGTTGCAAATTCACTCACAGTGATTGGTGTACATCACTAGTTTAGCGCAGACCACGACGCAACCACATATTGTGTTTTGATTTTTAGTTCTATTTTTGAGCGACTTTTAAGCCACACATCATGTCTCAAAGGAGTCAAGAAGCCAGTGAGGCTGCAGAATTGGAATTCGACATTGAGGCATTGCTTACCTACAAATTTGATCAATTGAAGCAATTCTGCAGAGCTTTGGGATGTCCCATGAAAAGTATCACCAAGAAGGAGGAGCTGCAAACGGCCTTGAGGGCCTGGTGGGAAGCCAAAGAGGCTCAGGAGACAGGTGATGCTGAGGTGGATGAGGATGACCCAGGGAATGGATTTGGTCCGCAGGATTTGCCGGTGGAAGAACCAGCCTCAGGGGCTAATAGTAACCATTCAGGGAGGAGTTTTTCCCCAGAGGAGCTGGAGGAAAACCAAAGGGTCAGAGAGCATGAGTTGGAGGTTTTAAAACTTAAGGCTCAAGCAGAAGAGAAAAAGCTGCTCATTGAAAGTGAAAAGCGAGCAGAGGAGAGCAGGAACGCTCTCGCCTTGGAAGAGAAGAAGATTCTCTTAGCTCATGAGTTAAGCATCAGGGAACTTGCCCTTAAGGCTAAACAGGCGGAGTCCAGTTCGAATGGTGGCAGCACACAACCGGTGCCAGCGGGTAAGGTGTACATTCCCAAAGACTTAGTGCGAGATTACCAAAGGGGTGATGATATTTATGCATGGTTCACGGCATATGAGATCGCACTGAGGATGAATAAGGTGCCTGAGTAGCATTGGGGGGCGGGCCTATGGAAACACTTTGAGGCTTCTGGGAGGGATGTTTTACCACCTTTAGAGAGGGCGGGAACTCTGACCTACGCCAATATGAAGGATGCTTTATGCCTCAGGTATGGGCTCACTCCTGAACAGTATCTGCAGAAATTTAGGGATTTCCAGAGACTAAAATCCAGTACTCGGGTGGAGGATCTGGATGAGTACACGCGTGCACTGGATGATTGGGTGTTGGTTAGCAGGGCGAATGATTACAAAGGATTGCTCAATTTGGGCTCCAGGGAGCCTCGGCTCAGTAAACATTTTTTAGAGTTGCGCCAACACCTGTTAGACTGCGAGCTCTTTGATTCCCAGGAGCTTGCCCCCGAGACAGGCCCCTGGTCATGGGTCGGGGGGTCTGAAGAAACACCAAAGGGGAACCCCAGCAGCAACTCAGGGATCTTCCAGTCCCGTGGGAGGGAAGGACGACAGAGTGGCGCAGTCAGGGCCCAGAGAAGTGGGGGGGGGGCGTGCAGGCTAGCACCCTGTCTCAAAGGAGAGGGAGAGAGTGTAAGCAGCGTCCCCGGGGGTCCCCAACCCCCCCCACTCCCCCAGAGACTGGAGGGAACCTTAGAGGAGCACCAGGGTGGAGGTCTAGAACCTACCTGCCAGCAGTGCGAGGAGGAACGCCTAGCGTCAGGAGGTCGCGGGGCGTCTGTAACCAGAGCTCCCGCGGTCCTGAAGTTTGTTGGTGCCATTCCTAAGTGGCAGGCACAAAAATCTAAATGGAAGGTTAAGGGGGGAGGTGTTCCCCCGTGGGAAAACCCATGGGACAGTGCCCAGCCAGTAGGGCTAGGTCCCCTAAAAGTGACCGGGGTAACCCCACCTCTAACCTGGAGGGCTGGATAACTGGAGACAGCATCCTGGCCGATGGGTCTTCCAGGGGTACCGCTCTAGGTGGGAGTTGGCAAGGGACCAGCACCCCTAGAGGGTCCCCGACTGCCAGGAAGTACCCGTGGAACAGCATAGTTGGCCCAGGGAGTAGTGACCAAGAGCACCCCCGGGGGTCAGGAAGGCATAGAACAGGAGGGTGTCCCTGCGTAGCGGGCCCGCGTCCGTGTTCTATCGCCCCAAGCAGGGAAGTCCATCAAGGTAGTTGATTGGTCTACCCTGGCTTTAGGCTGGGAGGGGGTTGTGTTGGACTTGGCCCTTTTTGGCTAAAGTTCCCTAAACTTTTTGCCTTCCCCTAGACCTTTTTTCTGACATGGTGTTGCCAACTTAGATGCTTTGGGCACTTTGCCACTGCTGATCAGTGTCAAAGTGCAAGTGCTCCCTGTGTAAAGTGTAATGGTAATTGGTTGTCCATAATTGGCATGTTTGTCTTACTAGTAAAGTCCCTAGTGAAGTGCACTACGTGTGCCAGGGCTAGTAATACAAATGCTACTCGTGGGCCTGCAGCACTAATTGTGCCACCCACATAAGTAGCCCCCAAAGAGAGAACTCAGGCCTGCCACTGCAGTGCCTGCGCGCAGTGTGCTAACTGCCATGTTGTCCTGACAAGTGCACCCACTTGCCAGGCCTTACCCTTCCCTTGCACATCAGACACCCCTATAGTAGGCCCAAGGTACCCCCCTGGGCAGGGTGCAGTGTCTCGTGAAAGGTAGGACATGTACTGAGGTGTGTACTATGTCCTAACAGTGAAATACTCTCCATTTCGTTTTTCACTCTTGCAAGGCCATCTTGCCCATAGGATAGAATGGGGAAGGCTGTGTAATATGTTTCCAGCCTATCTTCCCATAGGTTTAAGATGGAGAGGTGAAGTTTAGTGTGCCTGAGCTCACAATTTAATAACACATCTTTTTGTGAAGGTGGTTTTTGAATTGTGTGTTTAGAACCCACGCTTTTAGAAATGGCTGGTTTTTTTGTTCTAACAATTCTGTGTGTCTCTGCCTGGTTGTGGATTGACCGTCTGGATTTGAATGTGATAGGATCTGGGAAATGTCTTGACCCAGGGGAGGAGTAGGTGAGACAGCCACGGTTGACCTGCATCTGGAGTGTAGGGGGGAGGGGTAGCCCCTGGAGGTGAAGAGGCCTGGGCTGCTGCCATAAAACAAAGGCTCCATCTCCTGCTGGGTGATTGAAGATCCAGACCCCCACTATCAAAGGAAGAAGGTGTCACTGGCAGGGAGACACCCAGAACTGTTTGGACAGGGGTCAGTGCCCCCTGAACACAAAGACTTCAAAGACATTTAGGGGTATAACTATGAGAGCTGCAACCACTGGATTTTAGACTGAAATCCATATTGAAAAAGGATTGAACCTACTTGGTGCTCAGGAGGAACCTCTGCCAAAGAAGAACAGCTGAAGAGAAGGACTGCCCTTGCTGTGTGTTCTGGGGCTGGCCTGCAGTTTGCTGGTTTGACTAAGGAGAGGACAAGGGACTTTGCTGTGTGCTGTGTCCCCCTGCTTGTGAGGACTTTGCTGTGTGCTGTGTCCTGAAGTAGCGTGTCTCCAAGGGCCTGAGGAGAGCTGGCTCCCTGTTGTGGAAACTCAGGAACATAAAGGATTCCAAGTGTGTCTCAGCGACGCGGTGTGCGTGTGCTTTTTGCAGCCTGAGACCTTCGTAAGAACTGCCCTGTGATCGTGTGCACCCGGAGTCCAAGTGAGTCTCAGCGACGCTGTGTGCGTGTGCTTCGTGCAGCCGGAGACCTTCGTGAGGATTGCCCTGTGATCGTGTGCACCCGGAGCTCAAGTGAGTCTCAGCGACGCTGTGTGCGTGTGCCCTGTTGCAGCCTGAGACCTTCGTGAGAAATTGCCCCGTGACTGTGTGTCCCGGAGCAGTCATGTTCTCTGCTTTGATCGACAGCGTGGCCAGAACTGGTGTGATAGTCATTGCCATCGGCACGGACCGGCATCCCCAGAGGAGCTGTGAGAAGTCACCGCCGCCGGCCCGAGCCTGCCTTTGCCAAGGAGAGACCTCGAACCATCACCCTAGGGGGTCCGAGTTCCACTGCCCAAGATCAACGAAGTCGCACTGGAGGCCCAAGCCACGAGGAGAGGAGAGTGAGATCGCACCCCCCAGGTAACGCTCAGCGAGCGTGCGTCGCCGCCTGGGGCGGGGTGCGGGCTACGAGAGAAACGCTCTCGGCCTTTCCCATCTTTGCAGCGCGAGCCCCCGCTCAAGCCCGTATCGCGGCCCGTACTTGCCGACGAGGGGCAGTACCGGGGCCTGAGTGTGGATCTGCACTTTGTTTTCCATCATAACAGTGTTGGGGGCATATTTTGGCAGTAGCTGACCGCGAGTCAGTAAGAGTGGCATAGAGACCGTCCAGAGCACCGCGAGCGGTGCCGAAGTACATTATTTTTGCATTACGAACTGCCTGATTGTTGCATTACGAATTGCATTATTTTTGCATTACGAACTGCCTGATTGTTGCATTACGACTTGCATTATTTTTGCATTACGAACTGCCTGATTGTTGCATTACTGAATTGCATTATTTTTGTATTACGAACTGCCTGATTGTTGCATTACGAATTGCATTATTTTTGCATTACGAACTGCCTGATTGTTGCATTACGACTTGCATTATTTTTGCATTACGAACTGCCTGATTGTTGCATTACGAATTGCATTATTTTTGCATTACGAACTGTCTGATTGTTGCATTACGAACTGCATAGCATTGCATTAGGACTGCATTGGATCATAGAGAACTGCTCATTAATACTGCAAGAACCTACCAGTGCGTGCTGGCCTAATAACCGGCAAGGTGAAATATTACAAATACGCATATGTTGGATTTTTATCGTGTGGTCTCATCGTATATCTTTTTTTATAAACATATAATTGTTTTTTATGAAACTCGTGTGGAGTCCATTTGTGGTGTTATCAGTGTCACTGAGAGCGTGGTTGCAAATACTTTACACATTTGCCTTGGAGATAAGTCTGGCTGCTTGTGCCAAGCTACCGAGTGGGTGAGCAGGGGCTATCTGAGAAGGTGTCCTTCCTTTCCCTGACTTAGAAGCAAGGGTCCCTATTTGGACTAAGGTACCTACCTCAGCCAACTAGAGACCCCCAGTTCTAACACTCGTGCTCTATAGCATGTTTGCCCAGGTAATTTACCTCGCACGCCGCTAGTTCATTGAATTCTGTCAGTATGTCGCTCGAGCATGAAGTGAGGGGGGGGTGTCAGTCGTCTGCGCGGTTGTATCCATATCTCTGAGCTTTTCCTCCACCAGCTCTAGTTTCCTACGTATAGATCGTAACACTCCCGCTTGCTTAGCTATACATACCCCTCCAATGTAGGCCTTAATGGCATCCCATAGCGTGGACCATCACTCCACTGTGCCTACGTTTAGCTGAAAGTATTCTCGAATGGCATACCCAACTTCGCTATGGAAGACCGAAACTAACAATGCATCAGTCGGAAATCTCCAGGAGTGCGGGTGTTGTATATTGGGCATCTTGAATGCGAGAAGGACGGGGGAGTGATCCGATAATGTTCGTGGCAGATAGGCGATTTCTTGGACCGCTAGTAAGAGCAGGGGAGTGAGGTACCAATGGTCCATTCTTGACCATGTGCCGTGTGAGGCTGAGTAAAATGAGTAGTGTCGACCTGTAGGGTGTTGAATCCTCCAGGGATCTTTAAGGAGTGAGGAGCTTAGCAATGAGGTGAGTGCCTGCACCGCATACGGTTTGGTAATAGGTCCTGTCCCAGTCGTGTCAGTTACGGGATGTAGGGTTAGGTTGAAATCTGTCCCCATTAATATGTTGTCGGTATCTAAACTTGTAATGTGTGCGGCGATCTTGGGGAAGAACTCTGTAGAATACACATTCGGGGCATAAATGTTAACCAACGGAAGCGGTTCGCCACCCAGTGTGCCCGCGACTAGAATGTATCTACCCTCCTCATCCGCCACTACTTCTTGTATCTAGAAGGGGAGTGTCTTATGTACTAGAATACAGATGCCCAGGTAATATAAGCTATAATTGGCCAAGAACCGATTGGCACCCTAGGTCGCTGCAAATCGGTGTGATGGGAGCGGTGCATAATGTGTCTCTTGTAAGAAAGCTATTTGAATGGCATGCCTGGTCATGTATGCTAAAACTTGGCACCCTTTACGAGGGTTCGAAAGCCCTTTTACGTTCCAGGATAAACACTTTAGGCGCAAACCTCTGTGCTTTACATTTAGTGGGGACATGCAAATGGTGTGTCATGTCTTGAAGCGCGTTGCAACTGAGCGATAGTCATACAATCATGTAGCCAAGGAAGTGGTGTTCTGCACCGTAACATTAAAAAACCAACAATTTGTAAAAAAAACATCTCCCATATCCCCCCTCCCACATCGAATACCTATGAAACAGCACCTGGTGAATCCCATCGTAATCCCTGAAAAAGAAGGGTAACTTCTAGATAAACAAACAGTAAAAATCTTCCTAGGGGGGTAGGCAACACTCCAGTGAGGCCACCACTCAAAGCTTAGATGAATAAATGCGCTCTGTGCCGCCTTGCATATGCTAGTCTCTTAGGTAGCAGAGTTCGTTGGTATTCAGCATGTATTTCACAGTCATAACTCGTGTGAGTCTATTTGTGGTCTCTCTTCTCGGTTTCGCCGGTCAGGTTTAATTCTGGCATTCATGTTGAATGAGCAAGAAGTCTGAGTAGAGGTTATGAAGCCTCCAATCGTTATCCCGATGCTTCACCTTTCCCTTGTGCTCGGGTTTTTTACGTGCTTTGATGCTGTTTCCAAAACTTTGTGGCTTCCTCTGGGGTGTCGAAAATCTGCGCCTTTCCGGCGACCTGAATGCGAATCAATCAATCAGGAATTTGTAGAGCGCACTACTCACCCGTGAGGGTCTCAAGGCGCTAGGGGGAGGGGGGGGGTGCTGCTACTGCTCGAATAGCCAGGTCTTGAGTAGCCTCCTGAAGGTTAGTAGGTCTTGGGTCTGCCGTAGGAGGATGGGGAGGGTGTTCCAGGTCCTGGCGGCGAGGTAGGAGAACGATCTGCCACCGGAGGTCGTTCTTCGGATGGTAGCGAGGGCGCGGTCGGCGGAGCGGAGCTGGCGGTTCGGGGTGTAGAAGGTGAGTCGTCTGTTGAGGTATGCTGGTCCGGTGTCGTGGAGTGCCTTGTGTGCGTGGGTGAGGAGCTTGAAGGTGATCCTCTTGTTGACGGGCAGCCAGTGCAGGTCTCTCAGGTGGGGTGTGATGTGGCTGTGTCGAGGGATATCGAGGATCAGGCGGGCAGAGGCGTTCTGTATGCGTTGCAGTCATTTCAACAGTTTGGCCAGGGCTCCCGCGTAGAGGGCGTTTCCGTAGTCCAGCCTGCTACTGACGAGGGCCTGGGTGACCGTTCTTCTTGTGTCAGTGGGGATCCACCTGTAGATCTTGCGGAGCATGCGGAGGGTGTTGAAGCAGGAGGATGAGACGGCGTTGACTTGCTTGGTCATGGAGAGCGTTGAGTCGAGGATGAACCCCAGGTTGCGTGCGTGGTCGGTGGGCGTTGGTGCTGCTCCCAGGGCGGTCGGCCACCAGGAGTCGTCCCAGGCTGAGGGGGTGGAGCCGAGGATGAGGACCTCCGTCTTGTCCGAGTTCAGCTTCAGACGGCTGTTCTTCATCCATTCTGCGACGGCTTTCATTCCTTCGTGGAGGTTGGTTTTGGCAGTGAGGGGGTCCTTGGTGAGGGAGAGGATCAGCTGTGTGTCGTCGGCGTAGGAGATGATGTTGAGGTCGTGAAGTCTGGCGACGTGGGCGAGTGGGGCCATGTAGATGTTAAACAATGTCGGGCTGAGGGATGATCCTTGGGGTACGCCGCAGATGATCTTGGAGGCTTCGGAACAGAAAGGGGGGAGGCGGACGCTCTGGGTTCTGCCGGAGAGGAAGGAGGTGGTCCATTCCAGAGCCTTGTCTCGGATCCCTGCGTTGTGGAGGCATGTGCGTAGGGTGCGGTGGCAGACCGTGTCGAAGGCGGCTGATAGGTCCAGGAGGATGAGGGCCGCAGTTTCTCCGTTATCCAGCAGGGCCCTGATGTCATCGGTGGCGGCGATGAGGGCAGTTTCGGTACTGTGGTTGCTGCGGAACCCGGACTGGGAAGGGTCCAGGATGTTGTTCTCCTCGAGGTAGCGGGTTAGCTGTTTGTTGACTGTTTTCTCGATGACCTTCGCCGGGAACGGGAGCAGGGAGATGGGCCGGAAGTTCTTGAGGTCCCTCGGATCTGCCTTGGGTTTCTTGAGCAAGGCGTTGATCTCGGCGTGCTTCCAGCTCTCCGGGAAGGTCGCGGTCTCGAAGGAGATGTTGATGGCCTTGCGGAGATAGGGTGCGATGGTGGCGCTGGCTCTGTTGAAGATGTGGTGTGGGCACGGGTCTGACGGGGAGCCGGAGTGGATGGTGTTCATGATTTTGATGGTGTCGTCGTCGTTGATATGAGTCCAGGTGAGCAGGGGGTCGTTGTGGGTGGTGGTCGTGGGGTCTGAGGTGTCGTTGGCTGTCGTGGTGGTCTGGTTGTTGAAGCTGTCGTGGATGTCTGTGATCTTGCGATGGAAGAAGGTGGCTAGGGAGTTGCACAGGTCTTGCGATGGTGGGATGTCTTTGGTGTTGGAGCTGGGGTTGGAGAGTTCCTTCACGATGTTGAAGAGCTCTTTGCTGTTGTGTGCGTTGTTGTCGAGGCGGTCCTTGAAGGAGGTCCTTTTGGCGGATCTGATGAGGTGATGGTGTTGGCGCATGGCGTTCTTGTGGGCTTCGTGGTTCTCCGGTGTCTGTTCGCGGTGCCATTTCTTCTCTAGTCTTCGGCAGGTTTGTTTGGAGGTCCGCGGAGAACCAGCTGGCATTCTTGTTGGTGCGTCTGTTGGAGGGTTTCTTGATCGGGGCGAGGGTGTTGGCGCAGTCGTTGATCCAACGCCTGAAGTTGCTGGCGTCGGGGTCGGCGGGTGGGCTTCGGGCGAGGGCGGTGTTTAGCTGGTCTTCGGTGATTTTGCTCCAGCAGCGGCGGGGATCTGTTGGGTGCGGTGGTGCGTTTCCGGAAGGTGAAGTGGATGCAGCGATGGTCGGTCCAGTGGAGTTCGGTGGTGTGGCTAAATGAGACGTGGGAGCTTGCGGAGAAGATGGGGTCAAGCGTGTGGCCGGCGGAGTGGGTGGGCGTTGTGACAAGCTGTCGGAGTCCGAGGTTGGCGAGGTTGTCGATCAGGGTGGTGGAGTTGGTGTCGTTGTTGTTCTCGAGGTGGAAGTTCAGGTCTCCGAGGAGGATGTAGTCCGTGGAGGCGAGGGCGTGCGTGCTGACTAAGTCGGCGATGGAGTCGCTGAACTGAGGCCGGGGTCCGGGGGGTCTGTAGATCAGAGTTCCTCTGAGGGTGGTGTTGGGATCAGTGTGGATCTGGAAGTGCAGGTGTTCGGCGGTGCTGAGGGTGTCGTCGGAGTTGGTCGCGACCTTGAGGGTGGACTTGTGGATGATGGCGATTCCACCTCCTACTCCGTTGGTGCGGTCTCTGTGGGTGATCTTGTAGCCGTCCGGGATGGCTATGGCGATGTCTGGTGCCGAGGAATCGTTCAGCCAGGTCTCGGTCAGGAAGGCGACGTCCGGGGAGGATGTGTCGAGCAGGTCCCAGAGTTCGACGGCGTGTTTGCGTGCGGAGCGGGTGTTCAGTAGTATGCATCTGAGGTGGTTGCGTCCTGTCCTGGTGGGAGGGTTGTCGGCTCGGAGACTGGTGAAGCTGCAGCTCTGGCAGGAGAAGGGTCCTTTGGTGCGCTTCGGGGCGGCCAGGAAGCAGGTGTACGCTCGTCCGGTGTTGAGTGCGTGGAGGGTGTTGGTGTCGTAGAGGAGACGGGCGTCGTGGCGTTCGCGGGGGCCAGGGGTTCTGGTGCTGGGCGCGGTCCAGGCGCGGACGGGCGCAGACGGGCTTGCCTTAGGCGCGCCAGAGGCGCGGCCGCATAGCGGCCGCCATATAAGGGGAGGTGGGAGGGAGGAGCAGCTGGGAGGCGGGAGCGGGGCGGCGAATGGGTGATTAGGGGGCGGGGCCGCAGCGGCGGGAAAAAAACGAATGGGAGAGCGGGCGGGGGATACAGAAGGAAAAGTGGGCACAATCAGGGAAAATTAGGGTGAAAAAACAGTACTTACAACAGGGACAAGTGCAGTGAAAAACAGTACAGAAAATGCAGGCAGAAGCACAATCGCGTCAAGAGGGGCAGAGCGAGTGCAAGGCTCGAACCTAAGCAGCGGCAGCAGCGGGCTCAGGGGTAGCGACACAGAGGTGGTGCTGTGCGGCGCGGGGAGCGACCTGCCTGATGACAGGGTAAAGGGTCGAAGGCGCGTTGTGTAGAGCATAGCATAACGCACATTGGCCTTCTGCAATGTCCGTTTAATGTCCGCATATTTGCTCCGTGCCTCTTGCACTATCGGTGTGAAATCCCCAAAGAGCGCCAGTTCGGTGCCTTGGTATGTGATGGTCCCCCACTTTCGAGCCAGTCGGAGCGCCACATCTCGGTCCTGGTAGTTAAGGAGCTGCGCTATTATTAACCTTGGAGGCGCCCCCGGCGTCGGCCACGGCCCCAGTGTTCGATGCGCTCACTCCACTGCAAAAGTACTGGAAAAGGACTCTCTGCCGAAGACGTCCAGCAAGACCATTTTAACAAACTGGGCCATGGGGCCAGTATTCGTGGAATCGGCCACACCAGTCCGTACGTTGTTGTGGCGTGAACGGGCCTCCAAATCTTCAGCCTTGGAGGCCATTGTTTTCAGTAAGTGTTCCGCCCTCTCTAGCCTCTTGCTGGTGGTAGGTTGCGAGTCTTCCAAGTTGTATATCCGCTGTTCCGCGCCTCCAATGCAGGTACAGTGTTGTTCGAGTTGCCCATGTATGTCATTTAGACGTGCTGCGAGGGTATCTAGGCGAGCGTCAATAGCCCTGAAACCAGCGCGTAATTCCGCCATGATGGCAGCCACACTGTCTAGTGCAGGGGCTTTGGCACCTGGTGGCCCCTCCGTATCATCGCGTCTGGTGGTCTTCGTGCCCTCCAAAGGACAGTTGGCTCTGTTTGGGGTCTGTCCGCCCCATCGTGGAGTGTGGCCACTGGCAAGGCGCCCAGCACGAGAAGTACTGGCCTCTATGTAGGTCGCGCATCTTAGGCCTGCAGCGTGAGTCAAAGGGCTTCCAGCCAGTGAAATGCAACTGCCCAGTTAGTTAATGTAGGTCAGCAGAAACGTGTTTTTATGCCTGGTTGCAAAGGTGCAGTGTCTGGCAGCTTAAAAAGAGAGAGAGTTCTGCACGTGGTTGCCTGTTGGGGGGGCCCTCTGTAATGGTGGCGTCCAGCCCCATGGTGCGAGCTTTAGCGTCTAGCCACTATGAGTCCTGCTGGCAGGGGGGGGACTCGGCATATCTGAGGGCATGCTCTGGTGGCCTCGTGACAGCGTTTCTAACTGTGCCGCTGTTGAGCGGGTCTTCTCGGGTAGCCCCCCCCACCCAGTGTACTCACTGCTGTTAGGTGCCACAGTCAGCGCCCGAGGCCGTCGGGCCCATGAGCGGCTATGTCATAGCTGTTCTATCTGCAACCGGCACTCCCCTTAGACCCGGCTGGGCGACGGGGGCTGCATCTGCCGCAGCACTGCGCCCCCCGGACCTCTCCCTCAGGCTCTCCCGGGACCCCTGTTGTCCCGGGGCCGCGTCAGGCCCAGATGAGCACGGGCCACTGCGCCGCCGTTACCGGGCCAATCGCAGTCGCTGAAGGCTCAACGTGTGGCCACTGACTTGCAGTTCTCTGTCCATGCTGCCTTCATTGGGACAGGGGCCGCATAAGCAGCGGGCAGCCGATTGCGTCTCGGGCGGCTCCGGAGTCAGGCGGACATCTTGGTCGCCAGCTCGGCCACGCTCCCTTGTTTTGGACTGTTTGTCATGTGACCATGGGAACATGATACCCTGGCTTAAATATATCCGAGAGACAACAGTGGCCCTAGGCTGCCTGTCTCTTTATGAGAAACCATCTGACACTTGTAAAAAAGGATAGAGGGTGGATCAGGGAGTGTTTTTCTTTCCTCTAGAAGGATGCAGAGAAAGGACAGAGAACTATAAAAGTCAGGGGTCTCCAACCTTTTCTGTAGTGAGAGGTATTTCTGATCAGTGAAAATCATTGTGCGCTACTGAAGGCTAAGCAACTCGTGCATTGTTACCAGACACCCTTCACGCTCAGCATTATTGACTTTAAGCATAATGTCTATAGAGCCAGCTATGGTTTGAACAAAATACTTTGACTAGGGGCACTATGACAGGACTGCCATGTGCGTCAGTGAGAGGGCGTTCTTTGGGGATGTATGAACATGTGTGTGTATGAATGGGATAAATGTGTATGGGTGACTGAGAGCCTTTGTCGTATTTACTTGTGGCACTGGAATACCATTCGTCATATGTGACCCCGTTACATGTATAATAAAAACCTACAACCATCTTTTTATGGGAGAAATTAAAAGTGCATAAAACTTTCTTCAAAAATGTTCATATGGAACTTTTTTCTGCACTTTAAATTTCTACCACTTAAAATAATGGCTGTATTTTTCAGTTATAAATATGTCACCATGTCTACCAGCCACTGGGAGCAAGATGCCTACTGTGTGTAAAGGCGACACATTGAAGAGGGAGAAAATTAAACTGAAGAGTTAACTTTATTTATACGGATTCCATGAAACTGATCAATTAAATTTAATCCTGTTTCCAAGTGTAGCATTTATAAACACCAGGGATCTTTTTCCCACTGGCCTGTAGACAAGGGGCCATATTTATAACAGAAAGATACAGCCATTTGTTTAAATGGAAGGAATTTAAAGTGAAGAAACATGCTTCATAACACATTAAGACTTCATTGGCTTAATTGATACTGGAGAAAAACATTAAGACAATGTTTCATAGAGATATTTTTCTCTTCACTTTAAATTTCTCCCAATTAAAAAGAGGACTGTATTTTTCAGTTATATATATGCCACAGTGTCTACTGGGAGCAAGAGGACTGCTGTTTGTAAATGCAACATTTTGAAATGGGAGAAAATTAAAGTGAAGAGTTAACTTAATCATTAAGGTAACTTTTCATTTAAAATTTCTACCATTTAAAAGCATTCAGAAACATCATTTTGTTCTCACACACCAATTTTGAGTTGACAAGGACTAATTTAAGAGTTAAATACCTCACTGCTTCAATTCTTCACCTCTGTGCAATGGGTCATAAATCTATCTCCAGCACAGCTCATTATCATGCCCTGCTAACTGCAGCCTGAAGAAGATAATACAGCCTTAGAGCCTGTCGCAGCAGGCTCTACCGGCCATTAAAGGCCTGGTCCAGTGTTAAAGGCCTGAGCCGAAGGCCGGTAGAGCCTGCTACGGAGGGCTCTAAGGCTATTAGTACAATCCGCCTCTAGAGGGCAGCATGTTCTAATTTGTAAACCAAAGGCCTCACGGGCCAGAGTGGATTAAAATTCCCTTGGGCTCCGTGAGGCCTTTGTTCACAGCAACAGCTGTGAACAAACATTGGAATGTTGGAGCGCCGGGCTTCTACCGGCCATTAGAAGCCTGGAGCACTCCATTGTTTTCTATGGAGCTCCCAACATTCCAATGTTCTAATGTAAAATAAACACAGCCTTCCCTTAAGTTGAAAAGAAAAATGTGACCCTGCGCTTTTTAAAAAATTAATTTACGGCTGTAAGCTACTCTGAAGGTGTCAACGAGCTACTGGTAGCTCGTGATAGACTGTTTGGAGACACCTGATCAAAGCCCTCAGTCAGGGATTACTGCTTTATTCAAACTACCTTGTGGGTGGCGCCCTACTTGAGCCTGTTAGGGACTTGGGAACATGCACTGCTGTCCTGGTTTAGACTCGGCTCAATTAGGTGGAAACTTTGCTTTCCACAAGACCAGTTTGCTGCTTCTAATATTAGCACATGCCAATGTCACCACAGACTCTGCTAGTCTTAGTCAATTTTTGTGGATTTTATCTTCTCTTGACTAAACTGTATCTGCTGACATAAATAATTTTAATAAGTGCAGCGTAACATTGCTATATTTGATGCACTTAGGCTCTCTTGATGTCTGCATAGCAGTAGGCTCTTTTTTGAAAAATGCACTTCGCCTGCGCAACTCATTGAGGTTTTAATGATTGTTCTGTGTTGTTACTGCTATTTTCTCACCAAATGTTTTTATTGGCTTTGTTGGTGTTCTTAATTCTTTGCTGGTGTTTTCTTTTAAATATTTATGGGACAAAGATGAAATTGGAAATTGATTTTTAAAATCATGTATATCCAATTATCAGAAACTGAATTTGTTTTTCAACATTTGATGAACAATCTGCTGCCCCATGCAGTGGACCCATATATCCCTGTGAACATAGCGGACCCTTATCTGATGTCTTTGTCGACACGCACAAGGTGTGTAGCGCTATCCTTGATGTCTTTGTATCAACCATGCTGCTCACTTTTGTATTGTAGCTTTTGGACTGCACAATGCACTCTGTATGGATTTTGTATATATGCAATTAATTTAGTCAAAGTTTATATGTACTTTTATGGCCAAGAGTGGCCGAATAAAGATAAAGAGTCTGCTTAGGTTATTAAGGTGTTCATATGAAACGCAAGGCTTTTTACACAAAATTTGTGCTATGGCTATATAGTCGTATCCTTCTGACCAGAGGGGTATTATAGGGATTACATTTTGTCTCCATTTTAGTTTTCCTTTTTAACTTCGCATTTTTCTGAGATGGTGGTTTGAACATATTTTTCACTAACACGACAGAATGCCACAAATGCATTTGTTATAATTAGACATTGTTGTTCTGTAGTCTGCACTGTTAGTTTCAGGGATACATACTAGAACGCAATGCCCTTGCTTTATTTTGTGCTCATAGGTTGCAACTTTTACCCAGACTAAGTAAAGCTGTTTTTATGCATCTCTTGCCGCATGAGATAAGGTTGGTATTTTATTATTTAAACTGCGTCCATTTTGAATTCAGGAGAGAGGCACTTCACACCGGAGTTATCATGGATGCTGCGGAGAGCTGTGAATGGATGCAGCTCTGTAGGCTCGACACACATTTTAAGAAGGAAGCCAGCTGTGCTGGCAGAGGTGTGTAGGCTTGCACACTGAGATGGAGTGCATTTAATAATGCACTGAGTCCTAGTTCCGGAGACATTCATTTTGTCTACATTTTAGTTTTCCTTTCTAACTTAGCATCTTTCCGAGATGGTGGTTTGAACATATTTTTCACTAACACGACAGAATGCCACACACGCATTTGTTATAGTTAGACATTGTTGTTCTGTAGTCTGCACTGTTACGTTTCAGGGATACATACTAGAACGCAATGCCCTTGCTTTATCTTATGCTCATAGGAGGCGACTCTTTTGCCCAGACTAAGTAAAGCTGTGTTTATGCATCTCTTGCAGAATGAGATATGGTTGGTGTTTTATTATTTAAACTGCGTCTATTTTGAATTTAGGCGAGAGGCACTTCACACTGGAGTTATCATGGATGCTGCGGAGAGCTGTGAATGAGATGCAGCTCTGTAGGCCCAACACACATTCTAAGAAGAAAGATAGCTGCGCTGGCAGAGGTGTGTAGGCTTGCACACTGAGACGGAGTGTATTCATTAATGCACTGAGTCCGGGTTCCTGAAACATTACACCAAGGTTTGGGGCTAGATCTTGCCAACTGAGTCTGGCAGAAGGGTACTCCCACCACACTCTCACTAGTGTTGAGGTATTAGCGATAGGAGTAAAATTAGGAATAATCAACATGGCTGAATTATTCATATTTTTCACCGTTTTAATAATGCTTATTACAATGCATCTCATCTGTCTAATAATCACAGTTCATGTTTAAATTACAAGGATTAGATCTTTTCAATAAACATTAGAAAATGCATTATTGTCTTTTCTTTATGAAACCCTAGGCATGCAAAAGTGATATACGAAAGGGTTAGATCTGTTTCAATTAATTCCTGGGGCATTACTGTGTTCATGTTCGAGGTTGCTGACAGCATCTATAACTCTGGAGAGGTTTAGGAGTTTAGATGCAGTACTGTGAGCTAGCTGGACCAACATTTACAGACGATATAAGACTCAGTCCTTGTATTAAGACGTTTTGTTGATCCAATCCACAGTCCAGTTTCTTCCACTCTGAGCTTTTCCTGCCTTCATCGACTGCTTCACCGAGACCTAGTCATTCAGCTCCCAGTTATCGACTCTGAAGGTAAGCAGAGACCGGGCCCATTCCAGCCCATGTATCCGATCCGTGCTCCATCGCCTTCAGTCTTAACTTTTAACTCTGACCCACGCGCAACCAGATACACACGATTGGTGCTTTGATATTTTAGGCGCTATTTTCCACAAAAAACAAACATTTAAAAGATCATAACTCCGGTTCTACTGATTAGATTTAATAAGTTTTGTTGTGATTTTATTAAACTTTACTTTTTCTAAATTGGTGTGGGATTTTTCTTGTGTTATGTTTGCACTATATCAATGTTCGTAAGCTGCATATATAATTTAGACATTGCCTATAAGTTAAACATGACTGCTTTTGTGCCAAGCTACCAGAGGGTTAAGTACAGGTTCATTTAGTGCCATTTTGTGGTTCAACCTGACCAGATTGTGGTTATTATTGGAGTAGGTCTTTGCCCCCCTCAACTAATAACCCAATTTCTTACATGGGGTATCCGAGGGTGGCTCTGTGGTAGAGGCATTTCTTTGTCTGAATTTGACTGTATGGGAACTTGGTACGTCAGTGTGAAATCGAGATGCAACCTTGATAGAGTTTTGGCGTTGAGACCGTTCTCAACGTTGAAGTGACCAACACAGGTTGTGGTGCTGAAATGGATGTCGGCACGGGGGTAGGTGCAGAACCTAAGGCGTGTTTGAGATGCGCTTGCAGTGCCAAGGACAGATTTGACAGTGTTAACTCAAGTAGAGACTCCCGCGGATCCTATGGGCCCAGAGGCGAGTTAGAGTGAACCAGAAAAGTGCCAGAAATGTGTAACATGGCCTCCCTAAAGGTGTTGATTTGCTCCGGTGTCGCAAATAACTGGGGCACCTTGATGCCCTCCCGACATCTCTGAAGATAGAGTGTGGCGGGATGGGGACGAATCCCACTTAGCCTTTTTGTGTTTCCACTTCAATTTGGATTTAGACTTACCAGAACACCTCCACCGAAAAGACAATCTGTCGTGGGAACGAGTCCATGATCTCAACTTCAAATGGGACTTTTTGGGCATTTTATGATGCTCAGCGACGTACAGCTTCACTGCACCGACCTGATCACCTTTGGGTTCATTAAGGTGCATTCTTAGCATAAGTTGGAGTCATGCCACGAGCCCAAACACCAAAGGTACATCTCATGCGGATCCATCCCAATAGGTGTGGCATGGTTTGAACCATGCAGGTTTAGTTGGGGCCATCGTTCCCTTGCAACACTGAACTTAAATATTTTGGGGAGAAAACTGGTCAATTCGACAAAAGGAAATCGAAGCTCCGGTTCTGTATCTGTAGTTATGGAACGAAAGAAAATGACGTTGCCACAAGGGGTGGTGCTTATTAGCAGCTCTGCTCCATCACTTCCCTGCTGGAAAAAAGTAAACACAGAACTGCACAATGCCCCCTAGTGGTGCACTAGAGCATTGCTGTGAAAGCTCTTGGATCCAGTCTGGTTCCTGGGGATAGTCTAAATGTGTGGAATCCACGGACAGAAGTATCCATCAAAAAAGACAAGGCTTATGGCTACTGATGAAGATTTCTTGGACAAGACCATCAGTGCGTATTCACACATTAAGCAAGAACTGCTATGCCTGGCCATGTCACCACATTTTAGGACATGATGCAGACCGGTCTGGGAAAAGTCAACTGGGGAGAGATGTTGCCTATGGGATTTCCAGCACTTCATGGGAAAGGTAATTTATTAAGGGCTACTATTAGATTATACCTTTCAGGCTTGAAGAACTTAGTGACAACAGCATACAGCAGTTGCACACATGAAGTACTTATAGTATTACAACTGAACTCCTGCACTGCAGAGAAAAGATACAGCCTGCTGGGAGGGCAGAGGCAGCTCCTGTGGCACACAGATTCCTGCGCCCTTCCCTTACAGACAACAGCAGCTCCCGCCACATGACAGCCCCTTTACCCAACATGAAGGGGGCAGGAGGGCTGGCAGGGTCTGCATTTCAGTGATCTTACTGTGGAGGGTGCAGGCAGCTTCCAGGGGCATGCCAACACATGCTGTGACGGAACAGAAGCAGCACATGCATCACTACAGATGCCACTACAGGCAGTGACACGTTGAGGCTGGGTGCTGAAGGGTGTTGGAAAGCGCTAAGAACACTTTGGGCTCAGTTACCCTTGGGCAAGCTGAAGAGGCTGCTGACAGAGCATTGAGATTCAGGCAGCACCAGGAGCATGGCAAATCGCCAAGCACCACCACCCTGTGCTGCCTATGAATAATGCAAGCACAACATGTCGTTCCTGCCCATTCCAATACCGCAGCAGTACACCAGTGACAGAGGGTATCACAATAGACAACACCTGGACAAAAGATGATGCGACCTCCACCCTCTGTCACTGCCACAGCAAGTTGCAGGATACTGCTGGGAGATATGACACATTGTACAGTGGCTAGTATATGTGTGCATGCGAATGGACTACTTTTAGGATGCTCACATGTGGGAAATGCCCTGGGCTGATACCAATGCTGATAGGCAGCCCTGTTAGCCAATGTCTCAAGCCAGCTGAACCACAGAAGGCAAGGGCTGTTTAAAAGCCTCTTTCTGTATCTGTGTCTATGGTGTGTGTTGTGTGATAGCATTAGCTCATGCCAGAGCTAAAGCAGTCTGTAGGTGTACGGAAACAGGATTTTTTTTGCAGGTTTACCCTCCCACTTTTTGCCCCCATTTTGACTACTAGGTACTGGTGTAATGGCTCTGAAATGCTCTGAGCCCTGCTAAATAGGACTCAGTGCATGAGCTCTGTCCCTTAAACTGGTGTATGTTTGACTTGTACCCTATTGGCACAACCAGACTTACTTGTAGGTCCCTAGAATATGGTGCCAGGATTACCCAAGGCCTGTAGGCTGAGGTGTCGCTTGTGGACTGCAGTACTAGTTGTGCCCCATGAGTACGACAAGGTAAGACCCATCTCCCAGTCTGCCACTGCAGACTGAAAGGGCAGTTTAAAACTGCTAACTCAATTTTGCCATTTAAGGTAATGGTAAAGTCCAAACCTCCCTTTTTAGGTCTCGCCGTGCTGCTCTAGGAGAGGGCTCTTGGAATCACTTCAGACTTCCAAGAGCCTTCTCCGTGTGGGTGTGCCTCCTCCCACACATCCCATTGGAACTTTGCGTGTGGCTTTCAATAATTGAAAGCACGCAAATGGCCAAAGACGGGTGCATGTCCCGCCTCTCCTCAAAACTTGCACTCCCATGGCCTAGGGGTCTCGGGAGCGCGCAGGGTGCCATCTGTTCAGGATCAGGTTTCTAATTAGCTTTTACTTTGGCGTGCAGCGGCGGGCACAATGGCAGCTGCATTCCGTACAGCGCGCGCACGCACCACTCCCGGGCTTGTTATTTCTTTTCGATGCACAGAAGTTAAATGGCCCCTTCTCTACCCTTAACCTTCTCGGTGTTCTTGCATCTGGGCCCCTGACGCTTAATGGTCTCTAGCTCCCAGGGCATTCCGTGTATCCCTTCTCTCTCTGCATCCCTGCCCCTCGATAACCCATGTAGGTCGCCGGCTCTACTGACTGCACGCTTAATACAAGCAAGGTCGCTGCCAGCTCTGTCTCGGAACCGCAGACCTACAATTACTGCCTCCAAGCAGACAACCCTGCAATGTCTCCAGCTGTACCAGGTGTTTTCCGATCGCTCACTCAACACTCCAGCACCTACATGCCCCCCCCCCCCCCCCTGCTGCTCCCTGCAGGGGCACAGATGTCCCGTGGGCTCCCATTTTAACATTCGGTGTTACTCTTGTCGCTCATTATTGTACAGATTGCAGATGGTCACTAGCTTTACCACTGACAGAGTCAACATTCCTGCTACATGGTTTCCAGCTTTTCCTTTCCTGTAAGCAGGACCTATGAAGTGTATTTAGAGGAAACACGAATTATAAAAGGAACTTTTCTGATCTTCGTATTTTAAGGAGTATGGAGGGGGAGGTAGACATATCTTTGAAAGCAACACATTAAATTAGCATTCCCTGGCAGGCGCTTAGTGCGTGCACTTCTCAATAGCGTTCTTTAACATTAATGAGCCAGTTCCGGCACTTCGGAACAGGGCCACTAAACTTAAGATGTGGTAACAGCATTTAGTGGACAATGGTAGCACTTCTAAACAGAGCCACTTAGGAGCTTGGGAACGCGCGTACTTCTCAACAGGGCCGCAGTGCATGAATGATGCAACCAGCACTTATCAGTCCTCAAATACGTGCATGGTAAAGTGCTCGCACTTTTAATCAGGTGTGCAATTCGTGGAAGCCATTCATGGAGACAGCACGTGCACTTCTCAGCATGGCTTTTTTGGGGATTTACAATAGAACTTCCCAGCAGGGCTGGCATACTTTTAAAGGATTTTTCACGTTCAAGTGCTTCTAAATAATATGACAGTACCAGCACTCCTCAGCAGGGTGGCTTTACTTTTGAGGTGACAGTACAAACACTTCACAGGACGGCTATACTAATCATAAAGCACCCATGCTTTTCAGCTGGGCTGCAGTACTCGGAATGTGGCAATAATAATACTTCGTGAAAGGACTGCGACACATTTAATGTGCATGAAAGTGGCTTTACTTTTTAATGTGACAAAAGCAGCACTTTTCTAAACTTTATTGGGAGAGTACCAGCACTTTTCCGCAGAGCTAGCATACTTTATTGGGAGAAATAACTGTCAGCAAGGCGGCTCTATTTTAATGCGATAACACCAGTATATTTCGGTAGCCCCGTTATAATTTTATGGGACAGTACCTGCATTTCTCATGAGGGTGACGGCACTTTCTAATCAGACAATAGCAGCATTTTTCAGAAGAGCCGCTACACTATGGTGGGCGGCAGTGGCGGTTCTCAGCAGAGCTACCGGATTTTAAATCTCCCTGTAACAACGCTCGTCAGCAGGGCTGCTATACATCAATGGGACAGAAGCGACACTTTAAGGCAGTACTGGCCTCTTCACAAGCACTGCATTCCTCCACCCAGTCCAGGCGCTGAGCGCTCCAGGCTCCAGAGTTTATTCGTGACACGCCAGGAAAGTGCACCCTCCTCTGTCCTCCACGAGAGGGACTCTTTCCTCTCCACTACTAGATGTAAACTCCCCATTACAAATGTACAAAAGACAGCACCTCAGGCTCTCCAACTCTCCCTCGCCCCCCCCCCCCCCCATGAGAGGCTTACTACTCTCCACCACGGAAGCAGGCAGAAATGAGGCATAACCGCAGGAACAATAATGCGTTTATTGTTGCAGTGTTGGGCGGGGTGGTTGCACAGCTGAATGCTGCGCCTGACAGTTTCTGGAGGGGCAGCATGTTCTGTGTGCCCGCTGATCTAGACAATGAGGATGTGGCTTAACGGCTAGAGCGGACGACCATGAAGCTGAGGAACCAAGTTCGAGTCTGGCGGGAGGCTCAAGTATCGTCACCGAATCTTATCGTGCCTAAAATGAATCTGTCCTTGTGTACTGTAACTGGTGCTCATGTAATGCGCTCTGATACCTTCACGTAGCGTTCGCGCTATATAAAACTGCAACAAAAAAAAATGCTATACAATTGTGGGTAGGGGTGAGGGTAACTGCGGGTTGCCCTGGGTTGTGTCGAGGTATTTTTGAACCATAGGGCAGATGACGTTTCGCGCAAATAAACGTTTGTGCAGCAGCACTAACATTAGTGGAGAACGAACATTAACCTACCAGTCTCTCTCTTATTGACAACGAATCGGTGTGTGAGCTTGTTGGATGCTATAAATATGATTTGGGGTTGCATACAGTTACTGTTTCTAAATTCAAAACCAGCTTTCAGCATGAAGATTACGTCAAACGTTCATTACTTATGTATGGGATTTTGTCCGCGTAATTGGGTTTCGTACAGTTCAACTTACACACTCCGCATTCACATTATAAAGTACAATATACATTTAGCAAATTCTCGGAACCAGAGCCTATCCCGGGCTATCCAAAAGAAGGCACGTATATACAGAGTTAAACGATCTTCAGTTTACATTCAATCAAGGTGAACCGAATAAGGAGTGCACTGTTGTTTTAAGTGAAAACTGCCAGTCGAACAGTCAGTTTTAAGGTTCCCTGCTTTTTGTAGTAAATTCACACGAAACAGTCTGAACAGTCATTAAAACAAGCATTGGCATAGCCAATAGGTCTCGCCTTTGGGACCTTGTAAGTGTTTAGCCATGCAGCACACTATCCGAGGTGCTGTGCAACCAGGGATTGAACAGCTACACAATTAATACACACTGGGTCATGCAGTCTGACTCAAGAATACATGTTTGCTTGATACACAGAATGGAAAGTGTATCAACCAAAGTGCACAGTTAAAAATATTTTGCAAAGGACACCCTGCTGCTCCTTAGCCTTTCAATGAGGTAGAATAGTGGCAAACGGAGAAAGGGGGGTGCAGAAAAGGAACTTACAACAATGAAATGGGGGAGAGAAAGAGCGAGAGAGATAGATATGGGGTGTTGCGTTAAATCAAATGTCCTGTTCCCCAGCCATCTAATTGAAGAGGTTACTTTATTTCAGGCCCCTGGTTCAGCGCTATTTTCAAAAATTTGTACCACACACAAGTTAAAATTGTCCTATTTCAAATGCCGACAAACATACCACTTCTAACAAAAACCAAAAATGCATTTCATCGACATTATAGAAGACGGTTTTCATTTTCAGGCGATTCACAAAATAAAAGCACCTACCTGTTTTTTTTTTTTTTAAATGCATTTATGTACCGCGGAGCTTTTAGTGCAGCTAGAGACCGGGAGAAAACAAACAATACCTTTTATTTATGTCTAGCAGTTGTAGCGGTTAGTTAGTCATATGCGCACATACCTTTACCCAGCACACGTCTGTTGTTCCCGTTTGTGTTGAGAGGCAGGCGGCGTTCCCGCCCGAGTTTGCGGCACACAGTGTTTCTGAAGACGGGCCGGGCCCTGCGTTGATTCGGGAAAGAAGTGGACCCAGTTGGTTAGAAACGCGCCAAGAGGGCTCGGTGGCGCTGGAATAGCGCGTGCTTATTTCTGTTCCCAGCGGCACGTTACCTGTAGTATTTAGAGCGGTTTTTCCAACTGAGTGCAGTGAAGTAAATATTCTGCGCGCTAAGGCTCCCGCACACTATTTCAACCCCCATTTGAGTGAGTTTATCTGCATTATGGAGCTCTTTCAAGAATGGCTCATCTGTAATTCTATAGTTGCATATATTATTTTCCTGGTTGATATTCCACTTGACCAGTTGTAAATGGATGCAAGGACCCTTTTGCTAGTATATGGGGTTCTGCCGTTTACTGCGGATCATTTTTCAGATGTGTGCACTCGCATATTGGCCCTAGCTAATGGTGCTTTGCAGGTTCAAATGCTACTTTTAATTTACCTGTAGAATTTCTTGTTTTCCCCCTAGCAACATATATAGTCCATTACACAAACCCTGTTTGCGCAATGCATGTTAAAGAAAACATTTAGTACTGTGCGAATTACTATTTATTTCTGCCCTTTATTCTTGTACCGTTAAATCGGATTAGTAAAACCTGTTGTTTACAACATTTAGCAACGACTTCGAAGCGCTATATTTAAATAGATTAGTCCCACTATCATATTTAGCTCAGATGTAGATCGATCCCTCCTCAGCCACTTCCTAGAAAGGGACGAACAGCTGAGCAGACTGCATGTACACCGATGGTTGACCGTCTTGTGTTATCAGAGTGAACACACCGCAGTGCGTGCAAGCGCTTTATGCACAGTTTTCTTATTTGCACACGTCGTATATTATTTCTAACATCTAATTCAATAGAGGCGCTACTTCGTGTCTGTAGGCACCGCGTTTGTTCATGGAATTCAAGCAGCACCGCATAGGTGAGGGCTCCAGCTGTCCTGCTGCAGGTAGGAGCTTCTCCGTGGGGGAGAAAAATAATAATACATTTTATATAGCGCTTGTTACTGCAGTGTGCTGCGTCTGCGTTAAAGTCGATCCTTGCATCCTTCACTTTGCACTTCAACTACAGAATCAACAATGCTGGCTTATTTACATAATTAATATAACATCGGTGCTGCAGCCAGTGTGAAGAACAATGCCACTAATTAAAAGCTGTGCGTGGTGAGCTTCTTCGGGACTCTGGGTTCCCCTTGTACTGTGTGTTGTGCTATTCATGGCCAGAGTTTTATAATACTGGGCGCATGCGCATCAGAGTCCGCAATTGCACAGGCCAAACCTATGGGCATGGGGAGCGGCGGATGGGGTTCCCACTGTGGGGGAGGTGGGGTCCGTGTTCAGTGGGATTGCTTCCAGCAAAATGTGAAGACAATGGTTACTGTCTGGATATTTACAGTACACATCTAAGCGGTCATAGTCAAGCCCCCTTAAGCCACCGTACTGCAAGCCACTCTAGAATTAACATATCTCTTCTTTGGTCCATTTACGTCCAGCAAGACCTTTGGTCATCATTTCATTCTCCTCTGTCATTTTATTGCGAAAAAAACACCTGGAGCTTTTGCCAGGTGTCCACAACGCAGTAGAATCAGACCGGTGATTCAAATGGATAAACTCATGGAAGGGATATTTATATGGGGTACTCTAAATATTCTCTGCAGTTATTTTGCCCTGCACTTTCCATCGTGACACTTAATGCACTTGCACTGCTACTGAAGGCTGCTCTCTACCCAGCTGCTCTTACAGCCTCTCCACCAGTGCTTTAAATGGGCCGGTACTGCCCAGTACGGAGTACCAGCACTTTTTTATTTTGAGAGGGAGAGTACCAGCACTTCTCAGAAACAAGCAGGTACTTTGCTACAGAGTACCTGCACTTCTATTTTTCCATTTCAAGCACTGCTCTCCACTCTCTACGTGCTTGCACACCTTCAGGCAAATGATGACCTCGGAGGCCTGTACCACAACAACATCGACTCACTCAGCGGCTAGTAGCTCTTTATCAGGCAATAAAGTAGATATTTCCCTAATAACGCGAGACTGGAAGCTACCAGCGACGCTCCACTCACAAGATACAAGCCGCATATTTATGCTCCTGTTCTGTTCAGAGACTAAATGACGATTTGTGAGATTTTTTGTTTTTGATACTGGTGCAGGGAAGAAAAGCAAAGAATAGATGCCCGGAGAAAGCTTAATGCGCCTCTGAGCGAAACAGGTGTTGACGCCGTCATGGTTTCTTGCGTCGTCATTGGCATTACTTCTTGAATTAACCAAGTAGGAATTAATAAAGGGTACTCTGAGGAGAAGGTCAACTCCTCTCTGGGCAGGAGTGTGCTCTTCTGAGCAGTGTAGCTGAAGAGTCGTATTCTGTATATACTGAGACAAACTAAACAAAAAGACATGAGAGCAGTTGCCGGGCTGGGAAAGTCCTCGAGTGCTACATGTGTAGGCCCGTATTGGGAATCCGTAGATGGAGCTCAGTACAGCAGATGTCCGCAAAGGGGGGTCAAGTTTGCGGAAGCTCCACTCGGTGAGTTCGTCCGCTACCTATACCTATAGACATCGAGTTTCCAGTGTCGGGGACATTCTAGAGCTACTTCTCAGCTACAACGCAAGAAAAGAGATCAGCTTCAAAATATGGCTTAAAGGTAGTTAACAAGATGATGTTTAAAAAAAGTACAAAGATGCAGAAGGTTATTAAAAAAACAGTAAAAAAAAAAAATGCAGTATTTGGCCTAAAGACAACTCAAAGATGCGGGAAACCATCTGAAAACTATTCCCAGATAACGGAGATGGGTGCTTCATAGGGGAAAGGGCAAATTAGGAACAACCCGGCCTACTCGCCAGGTGCTGCACGAACGGCTCCTTTTACTTAATTTCACGCGGTGAAGAGCAGATCTCAGTAGATTTCCTGCTCGTTTTTGGAGGCTCCAAGTAGCGATGTTGTCCATTAAGGAGTGTGAGAACACCGTAGGACATCGGCGGCAGTCTCAGCCTGAGGGGGGAAGTGGTCCCGGGAGGAGGGGTTGGGCAGCGAAAATACCTCTCAAACACCAGGCACCGCCCCTTCTGACGGCGAATTTTATTTCGAAGGTGTCAGGTCTCTGAGTACTGTTCTCAAACTAACAGGTGCTTTAAGTACCAGCTGACAATCTGCAAATTGCTTCAGCATGTAATACAGTATACTCTTAAAGATGCCTTCTTGATGTTTCTTCGAGTCTGAGATTGGAAATGTTGAACGTCCCAGAAACCCTTTTGCGGTTTCATTGCAATGTCCTGCAAACGGGGGAGAAAGACTGCATTTAAACCAAGCGCGCACATGCTGATTAAAACCAGATGGCCCCTGCGCGCCGCTGCTGGCTCCCGAGAGCAAAACGCTCTGGGAGTGAACATTTCCCTAAAAGCTGGGACATCCACACGCCTTTGGCCAATTGCGTGCTAAAGCCAGACGCAAAGGCCAATGGCGTGTGAGCACCACATGCACGAGCTTCTCCTGAAGCTGAAGTGATTCCAAGAGGTCGATTTCCTATGCAGCGCATGCGCGCTGCCATAGGCTCGACCTAAAAAAACTACCTTCACAGGGTGTGGCACTATGGAATGCCCCTTTGCCCTTTCATCTCCTGGGAAGTTGTTACCTCATGTTGCCACCTAGAAACATTCGAAAGCTCTCATTTTCAGATCTGTTTTCTCAACCGTGCGTTTCAAGAGCTCTTTTTGTCTTGTGTTGATTCCCCTTCCTGAAAATTCTTGCATATGTTTCAAGCATCGTTATACTCTAATTATAAACCCCTATGGTACGTTCAAGAGCACACCAAGGAGAAAGCCATGTTGTATTGGATCGATAAAAAGCCGGATACACTTCAATAAGTAGGATTCCTTTTAAGGTTGCAGTGGCTTTCAGGATGTGCACCCGCCAAGTAACAACATTTCAATGTGGGAACTATTAAGCATACTTAAGTGCATGCACATGCCTACAAAATAATGTGGCCAGTCTTCTTTATTATAATTTTTTAACATGCTACACAGCAGCCACACTGCTCCACAACATAGCTTAAAAACAAAGGCAAAGCCAAAACCTCTGGCTAACCACTAATAAGGTCCCAAAGGCGAGACCTATTGGCTATGCCAATGCTTGTTTAGTGTATGCAAGTCACCACTAAGGCAGACCTAATGAGTCCTAAGGCAGGGTGCTGTGTGTTAAAAAGTGGAACCTGTACTTTTACACGTTCCAGCAGTACAACCCCTATATTGACGTTTTTACTGTGAAAAGGCGACTAGCCCCATTGGCATGTACAGAGTTACAGACTGATACCCTAGCCTTGCTAACTTCTAAATGGGACTACTAAGTTTGGTACTGCTTGGTATCAATCGATTCAGTGCATTAAATTCGATTTAATGGTTACATTGAATTTAATGTCACTGGTGGGCAAAGTGCAACTTTAGAAGTTGCCACTTTAGTTGCCCATGGTTTCCAGTGCCTGTTTACTGATGTACACGAGGCTTGTCCTGCAGACAGCTTTCTGCCCTCCTGGGAAAATGAGTTAACGACTCTCAAGGTCCCAGACCCAGCTCTCCCATGCTGATGCACTGCTCTGCTTCCTCCCCGTTTTTCTGAGTGCTTTCTCCTGCTTTTGCCTCGTTTCTCACTGCTTTCTCCTTCCTTTTCCTCCGTTTTTCTGCATGCTTTCTCCTGCTTTTGTCTTGTTTTTTACTGCTTTCTCCTTCCTCTCCCCCATTTTTCTGAGTGCTTTCTCCTGCTTTTGCCCCGTAATTCACTGCTTTCCCGTTTTTCTGAGTGTTCTCCTGCTTTTCCCTCGGTTTTCACTGTGTTGCCTTGTTTTTTCTCCTCATTTGCCACTCTCGCCTGCCGTCTGTTTACCCGCCTCCCAGCACTTTTGCCTTCCTCTCTCCCGTTTTTCTGAGTGCTTTCTCTTGCTTTTGACTCGTTTTTTACTGTTTTCTCTGTCCTTTCCGCCGTGTTTCTGAGTGCTTTCTTCTGCCTCATTTTTTACTATTTTCTCCTTCCTCCCTTGTTTTTCTGAGTGCCCTCTCCTGATTTTCCCTCGTTTTTCACTGCTTCTCCTTGTTTTCTTCATTTGCCGTCCGCCGGTTTTTCAGTCTCTCGCCTAGCCCCGCACACCACCTACCAGGGACCCTCCCTCCTCCCAGGACATACTTAATGGAGGCCTTAGCGCAACCCCATTGAGCAGGTCCCAGGCCCAGCTCTCCCTTGCTGCTGCACCGCTCTGCTTCCTCCAAGTTTTTCTGAGTGCGTTCTCGGATTGTGGCTCGCTTTCACTGCTTTCTCCTTCCTTTCACCTGTTCCCTGAGTGCTTTCTCTTGCTTTTGCCTATTTTTACTGCTTTGTCCTTTCTTTCCCCCACTTTTCTGAGGGCTTCCCCCCACTTTTCTGAGGGCTTCCCCCTGCTTTTGCCTAATTTTTTTTTTTTTTTTACTGTTTTCTCCTTCCTCTCCCCTGTTTTTCTGAAGTGATTTCTCCTGTCTTTGTATCATTTTTCACTGCTTTCTCCGTGAAGCACCTAGCAACTCCAGCGCCCTCATGAATAATTTGCTGCGCTTTATATATCCTGATTGATCAAAGAAAGTACACATTAGGGGCCTCCATGGGACAGAGGTGTTACCTCCCTCCTGCAAGAAGCCACACAGGTGTTAGCCCAAAAGGCGAGCATCAAAGGAGAAACCGCCTTTGAAGGGCAAATAGTTAACTTTTAGGAGAGGGGCACGCTATTGTTTAGGCAGGCAGACTAGCACTGGGGACAGGAGTAGAGAAGCCAGTTGTCAAACCAGTTTTTACAGGGGCGTATAGCCCCTTGGCAGCCACACCTCTGGGCTGGGCTATGGAACTCTAAGTATCGAGAGGGGTCTTGCCATGTTGGGAGTGGGCAGAATGGTGCATCCTGGGATAGCCAGATGCCACAGTTCACAGAAAAGGTCATCAGAGGGAGGGAACCTGGTAGCCCATTGGCCCCCAAAAGCATCCTACTCGGAGGGCATTTTCGGAAAATAAGTAGAGCACCCCTGGTACCTAGATCTCAGGTCTTGACCGACTTGGAAAGACTGGAGAACAATTGCCCTGCTGCACTGAGGGACCAGCTTGGAGATGCATCACCATCGAAGACTGCACCTGCTGTACTCGTTTGCTAGCGAAGGAAGGGATTGTGCCTGCCATGTCCTGCTCAGAGAGAAGCTCTCTCCAAAGCCTAGTCAAGCCAAGAGAAGTTCAAGGATCAGCTGACTGGCCTCCTTTTCACAGCACAGGGACAAAACAGCTGAAGAAGCCTGTTGGGGTAAGTTGATAGCCCAAAGACTCCAATCCGCTATCACCACTGCCGTGCAGCACGGAGGACCAAGTCCTGATGCACAGAGTTGCACCCAAGTTCGCTGAGCCCGGGAGTGCTGTTGGAGAGTTGCTGGGATGCTCAGAAGGCGAGTTATCATCCCAGAAGGATTGGCCTGTGACCACCACAATGGGTGACTGGTAGTCCAGGGGCGACAGGACTTCGGCCAGACTGGAAAGGACTTCATGGGACATCGACCCTGCAACCAGAATCCCCTCACCATCTTCGTGGACCGAGGAATCCTGGCAGGAAGACCAATGCCAACTACATCGCATCCACAGCATCCTTCATACCTTGCATCAGGACTACTCCATAGGGATCTACTGCAACACAGATTAAGCACCTGGAACTGCTGAAATACTGCTGCTTTTGATAAGGTAACTGTTCTTGAGGACCTGGCTTGTCCCCCTGACTAGTTACTTGCTGGAAGCTCCTAGCCCTAAGTACTTCTAATCGATCGCACTTACCTAACTTTTCCTTGAAAAAGATTTTATGTCAAATTTGTTGACTTTGCCAAGGCTTGTTCGCAGTTGAGTGAAATTGAATTGATTTATTATTGCTTGTAAAATCTTTATGTCTGGAACCCTTCGGTGGATCTTTTACGTTCTAGTGTCTAAAATCTTATTAAAAAAACAGTCTATTTTTATAAATTGGTGTGGATTTCTTGAGTGTTGTGTTGATTTCTTCTTCAATTGTTTTGCTGCTGTTTGAATGCTTAACACTGTTCCTCTGTGTAAGCCTTGCTGCTCAGTGCCACAGATACCCAGGGTTGAGCTGAGGGCTTCACAGACGAAACCTACTGAACCTAGAGGGATAGGTAAGTGTATTACACGGCGAGTCGCACAACCACACCATATAATACACCCCATTTCCTCACAGTAGGTGAGAGCTAAAAAGGCTTGAAAAAAGCTTGAAAGTGAAGGTCCTAGAAGAAGAGCACCAGAGATTCCCTATCTCGTCGTGAAGTGCAGCAACTCTGATTTATTGAGCATCTGCGGGTAGCTTAGTTTTGTGTTTCTCCATCTCACTGGCTTGAGTTTAGGTCACATAATGAGGCGGGTAGGCTGAATGCATCATATGGCTAAAGTAAGGGTAGTTAAATGTACATGAACACTGCTGTTTTTGCACTGTCTGCCAATGATAACTGAATCCTGAATCTATGAACGATTCAATGCTGGAGAAATAGGTCTACATGGTCCAAAGTAACAGAAGGTTCAGGAGTTCCTGATTTTCATTTTCTTTCCAACCTTCTTTTCCTAGGAGTGGTGTGAATGTCTGTCATTTTAGGTCTTCTTAAGATTTTTTTTATCTTCTTGCTGTGCATGTCAACTGTGCCTCTAAGAACTGTCTGTTTTTGTTGGGGGCAAAGACTGTGTAGAAGGCAGAGCCGGCACAGTCGCACACATTGGGGTAGTGGAGCTGGCACTTTCACTGGAAGGCTGGACACTGTCACTGCTTCTGGAGCAGTGGAGTTCTCTTTCTAAAAACAAATATTGATTTTCCAACAGTAACTTGCAATAACGTCTATCATTTTATTAAGTACAGTCCTCTCCACATTATACAGCCTACGCCACATCACTTGTCACTTCCACTTTCATTTATTCCTCCATTTTATTTTCTCATACAATATTTCATTTTGGTCTTGGTCTAGACTTCTTTTTCACTTACCTTCGTATTTTCCTTCTATTTCCCCCAGTTATTTGCTTTGTTTTAATGTATAATGACTAGGGTACTTCCACTTTCATCTGGTACTTGCTTTGCATTTTCTTCTTGTGTATTGTATGTGTCCTTCTCAAGGTGGCCTATTGTTTCAGCGGTCATGTAGGTTTTTTGTTAACTTTTCATCTTTTCTCGTAATATTCATATGCTGTTTTTCTGCTTCTGCCTATTTCATTAGATCTATTTTACATTGCTCAGTTTGTGACTCTGGTACTCAAACAATGTATAGTTATCCGTCTTTTGGCTAACACTGTGTCCAAAAATGCCAGCCAAATTCTCATTTTCTAATTTTTCTTTGTGGGTATTATCCACAATATACATGGTTTCATACTTTTTATAGGTAATTTACCAGGTGCTTTCCATAAGTCTTCCACCACTTTGTCCCAAAATTCAGCAACCTGGGAGAAGTCCCATACCATGTGTAGGAAGTCTGAGTCTAAATTCTGCATCTAACATACGCTGATCTACCAGGTTAAACTGCAGTTGCTTTTTGGGTGTTATGTACGTTTAGTGGAGATAACGAAATTGAAATAATCTAAAATGTGCATTGGGTGAAATTTTTCTAACTTGTTCACACGCTTTCTTCCAGTCTGAGTCATTCAGTGCCTTAGCGCGCTCTTGCGACCACTTTCTCATGCCTGTTCTGTATCGCCTCTTCAATCTTGTATTAGTGTTAAATAAAGGTTTGTGATTAGCTTTCTGCTGCCCGCCCAATTTAGTTTTCCATTTGCTATGTTTGTTTCTGATGGTGCTTCTGAGAATGTGGAACAGCCGTAATGAAGAAACTGACCTTGACCCACTCCAAATGTTTCTAGCACTTAATAACATTTTTGTAATCCATTATCGAGAAATAAATCTCCCACTGGTCAGCTGCCTCCTTCACCTAATCATTATTATAAGGCAGGGAGGCCAAGTCCCCCACTTGTCCACAGGAGTTTTAGTGTGGCTAATAAACTGGCTACATTTACCTGCCCAGAACAATGAGCACATCAGCCACTCTAGTTTCCTAAACACCCCAAAAGGTAGAGGGCACATTAACAGACTGTAAAGCAGTCCTCCTCCATAAGCGGTGGCTAGTCTGTGGGAATAACAGCAGTTTAAAATAATGCACGTAGCAATGCTTGGCCCTCATTCGCTTGTTGACGGGCCAGTATATCTACACAGTAATGTTTTGTAATGTATGTGGTGTAGACCATATAGCTGCTTTACATATGTCAGCTATAGGTGTATTTCCTAGGAAGGACATTGAAGCTCCTTTTTTTACGAGTGGAGTGAGCTCTAGGAGAAATGGGCACAGTTCTTTTAGCTTTAGCTCAGCATGTTCAGATGCATTTAACAATCCATTCGTGCAATGCCTGCTTTAGAAATTGCCCTTCCTTTGCGAGGTTTGAGAAAGGAACAAATAGTTGTTGTGTCTTCCAAAATAATTTAGTCCTGTCAGTGTAATACATAAGAGCTTGCTTTATGCCGAACGTGTGCAAAGCCCTTTCTGCAACTGAGTCAGGTCGGGGAAAAAATACAGGAAGTTAAATAGTTGATTACGGTGGAACTGTGAGACCACCTTTGGAAGAAATTTGGGGTTGGTGGGAAGTACAAACCTGCCCCTATGCATTTGGACAAAGGGTTCTTCTAAACTTAGCACCTGAAGTTCACTGACATGTCTAAGCGAGGTGATAGCAATCAGGAATGTTACATTTCAGGATAAAAACCGGAGGGGGCAGAAGTGATGGGGCTCAAATGGAAGGCCCATTAATCATGTTAATACAATATTGAGAATCCATGTGGGAGCTGGTGGTACCTTAGGAGGAATTACTCTGAACACCTTCCAGAAAGGCTTTGATGACTGGAATTCTGAATAAGGAAGTGTGTTGCCTATTTTGTCAGTATGCGGCTACCGCCACTAGGTGTGGCCTTATAGATGTAAACGCTAAACTAACTGTGTGCAAATGAAATAAGTAGCAGACAATGTCTTGCACCTTGGCTGCTAAGGGATTAATGTGTTTGGAATGACAATAGTGAACAAATCTTTTCCAGTTAGCAGCGTAACAGGCCCGAGTAGTAGGCCTGTGTGCCTCTCTGAGAATGTCCATACATTGTTGTGGGAGATTGAGGTAACCAAATTCTAGGACTTCATGAGCCAGATCACAAGAGTGAGGGATCTGGTTTACGGGCGTCTGATCTCTCCATGGTTCTGCGTGAGAAGGTCCTGCGCCTTTTCGGCAGTACTTTGTGGGGAACTACTGACAGTTTGAGGAGTGTGGAGAACCATGGTTGTCGTGCCCATGTGGGAGCCACCAGGATGAGAGATGTCTGCCGAAGTTTGCCAACCACAAACGGAAGCAGTGGGAGAGGTGGAAAAGACAAGTTGCTGCACAGCATATGCTCTCAAAAGACACTCCAGCAAACAGGGCTGCCATTGTAGAGACTGCTCTTGTAGAGTGAGCTTCAGTCTTTTCCCTTAAAGGCCTACCAGCCTTAGAAAGACAGAAATGAATACTTGCTGAAATCCATCTTGCTATACTTGCCTTGGAAACCGGACCTTCCTTGTTATGGTTTCCATATGCAACAAATCTCTGAGCTGTAGTCCGTTAGTGCTTTGTACGATGCAAATAGAACTTCAAGCATCTCTTTACATCTAGGGTATGTAGAGTTCTTTCCGAAGGTATCTACGGATTCGGGAAAACTGTCTTAAGTACAACAGGTTAGTTGAAATGGAAATCCGTTGGAACTTTAGGTATGAACTGCGAATTAGTTCTGATAATCACAGTATTATTCTTAAATTGTAAGAATGATTCTCTTATCATGAGCGCCTGGAGCTCACCCACTCTTCTGGTGGAAGTCAGGGCTAGAAGTAAGGCTACTTTTCATGTTGAGAATTTGAGTTCTGCCCTACGAATAGCCATTGGCTGTGACAGTACTGTGTTAAGTTGCCTGGTTGGTGGAGGCAACTTTATCGGAGGGAATACTCTGAACAAACCTTTAAGAAATTGTGTTATTAGTCTGTTAGACCACAAAGAAGGAGATCCAGAAGTTCTTCTGTATCTTGAAATGGCTACCAAGTGTACTTCAATGGAACAGTGAACCAGGCCTGACCTAGCCAAAGAAAGTAGGTATGGCAAAACCCATTCTGGAGGTGATAAGATAGGGTGGATCTTAGACGTTTGGTACCATAAGCAAAAAAGCCTCCCTTTCATGCAATATATGTTTCGTTAGTAGTGTCAGATCTTGCAAGGATATCTCTGCAATCCTCTGGGATATCCAAGTGTTGAAGCTCATGGTATTCAGGAGCCAGGCCAATAAGTGCAGAGAAGTCTGTGTTCGGATGAAGGACCTGCTTGTGGCTCATTGACAGCAAATCCTTCCAGGGGCTGCAGCTGAATGTGATTCTCCTCTGATAGTAGGAGACATTCCGTGAACCAGTGTTGCCAGGGCCAGCGTAGAGCAATCACTATTAGGCGGCACAGTTCTCTCTTCATCTTTCTGAGGAGTCTGGGAATAAGAGGTAAGGTGGGGGGGGGGAGAGCAAGGGTACACAAAGGTCCCTGACCACCTGATCAAAAATGCACTCCCCCAAGACCCTTCTTGAGGGTCCCAGCTTACGTAAAACTGCCATTCCTGGTTTTCTAGAGATGCATAGAGATACAGCTCTGGTTTGCCCCAATGTTGGACGATTGCATTCAGAATGGATTGATTTAATTCCCATTCGTGGCAGCTCTGAGTTGTTTGGCTTAGAGTGTCCGCCAACTTGTTGGTCACTCCTGGCAAAAGTTCCGCTCGCACTGTTACTTGATGTGCTAAGGCCCATCTCCATATCGCTTGCAAAAGAATCTGCAATCTTCAGCCTCTTTGTTCAGGTAGTTCATACGGGTTGTGTTGTCCATTCGTATTAACACTGAAGATCTTTTTATTCTTGGCAAGAAAGCTTGGAGGACAAGTGAAATTGCTCCGAGTTCCAAAAAGTTTATGAGCATCTTTGATTGAGCCAAGGTTCATTTCCCATTTATTTGGAGATCTTGCAAATGGGACCACCAACCTTCTAGCGAAGAGTCTGTTGTAATTACATATTTGGGGATCTGGGAAAAGAACGTGAGCCCTGACTAGAGATTGTAGGAGTTTATCTACCAAGGAAGAGCTGTTAGCATGAATGGCGTGAGTTTTATGACATTGTCGAATGAACCACTTGTCTGCACCCATTGTGTGTCTAATCCCTCCTGAAAAGGTCTCATCCGTAGACGAACACAAGGTACTAATAAAATGGCCAATGACATCATGCCGAGAAGTGATTTGTGAAGGCAAACAGAAACAGACTTTCTTTTTTAATAAAGTCTGTGCCAACGTCATGAGTTTCTTTTGTCTTTCTTGTGACAAGAATGCCTTGTCTTGCAATGTATCCAGGATCACTCCTAGGAAATGAATCTTCGTTGAGGGACAAATGAGAATTTTGGTAATTGACTGTTAGGCCCAAAGATTCGAACGTCTGCAGACAGGTTATTGTATCCTTCGACGCTTGACGAGCAGATGACGCTTTTATGAGCCAGTCATCGAGATACGGGAAAACCTGCAGGTCTTAGGGAGGCTGCCACTGAGGCAATACACTTTGTGAAAATCCGGGGAGCGGACCTGAGACCAAATGGGAGTACTGCCTACCGTGAATTTGAGAAATTTGCGATGTTTCAAATGCATAGAGATATGGAAATCTGCATCCTGCAAATCTAGGCTGGTCATGAAATCTCCATGATTGAGGAGGTGCAGGATTTCTTGAAGGGTGATCATACTAAACAATTGCTTTTTCAGGTACTTGTTCAGTTTCCTGAGATCCAGAATGGGGTGTTTTTCTCCTGATTGCTTCATGATCAGAAGAGACGCCCATTCATTTTTGAGAGTGTGGGACCTTTTCTATGAACCCTTGCTAAGAATAGCTAGTGTTTCCTTCCGGAGAAGATGACGATGAGATGGAGGCGCTCGTTTTGGTGGACTGGTAAGTGGAATTTGGGTGAACTGCAAAGTATGGGCATACGTGATGAGGTCCAGGACCCATTTGTCTGTTGCGATCTTCCGCCATTGATGGGAATATTTAGAAATTCTGGCTCCCACAGGATGGTGCGCTGTAGGGGGGGGACCGGAACTATAATATCGTCACTGCTTCCTACCAGTGTCTCCTGTTGGTGCTGTCTGCTTCCTCTTTGGTGGTTGCTTGGAGTGAGCTGCCGCTGGCGGTGTCCGATATGGTTGGTGCTGCTGGTAGGTAGACCGAAAGGGCTGCTGAAAGGTTGGTATGACTGATACCTCTGGTAGCCTCCTTGATATGAATAGGTACCTCTTTGCGGGCCCTTCTAAAAGGTGTTTAACGGAACTGCAAGGTGCTCCAAGATCTAGCGGTGTCAGTGCGAGCCTTGATTGCTTGTAAGACTTTGTCAACGTGTTGGCAAAACAAAGCGTCGCCATCATATGGCATATCCAAAATCTTAGTTTGTACCTCAGGACGAAATGTTGTGGCATTTAACCAACCGTGGCGTCTGAGGACCACTGATCCCGCGAGTGGCCAGAAACCTATTGAAGCTTTGTCCATAGCACAATCTATGACTTCTGATGCCGATCTTTCTTCCTTCAGCAGATTCTTCTTTGCTTCTGCTTTCTTGTCTTACGGCAGGAAAGCAAGATATGTGGCGATGTCTGACCACATCTGGCGGTCATATATGCCCAAAATTGCCAGCGAATTTGCTGCACGTACAGCTGTGCCCGACATAGTTGAGAATCGCTTACCAATGCCGTAAGGCAGCTGCCTTCCTTGTCAGGTGGTGCTGAAATTGACGTGGATGAGTTCTTTGACCTGCGCTGTGCAGCCTGTGTAATGACAGAGTCTTGGTTTGGATTTCCAACCAGACATGCCGGCAAGTCATCAAGGGCTTTGCATCTTGTCGATTCTAGGCAGAACCGCTGTGACTGTGGCAGGAGTTTTCATAATTTTAATTCCTTCCTCCCAGATATTATCTACAATAGGGATTGCTCTAACAGTTTTCCTAGATTGTTCTTTAAAATCATATAGGAAACAATCAGATTGTTTTATTGTGATTGGAAGCTGGAAATGCTTGGCTGCTCTCTCCATAAGGTTATGGAAGCCATTGATAACGTCGGGTGGAAATATAACAGTTGTGGTGCTAGAGGGGAAGGCGTTGGGATGAGGCAATCGTCCCATTCATTGGCCAGAGTGAGTATCATGAATTTCACCCTCCTCTCCATCATTAGCATCCGAGGAAGATGGGTCATTTTGAGGCGGTATGGCAATATTTGATACCGGGGTCATTCTCGGAGTGGCAGGTGGTGGCATAGGTTCGGGTGACCTTGGTGCAGGAGGTTGTGGACGGATAGGTGACGATGTTGTCTCTGGAGGTGTAGGAAACCATTCATAAGAGTCTTGCAACATGCCCTGTAGAACTTGTACCAGGGCTACAGGAACCTGATTCATGGCCCCAGGCGGTGGAGGAGGAGCGAAATGGTGAAACTGCTCCACATATTGCCTTGGCTTCTCTATATATTGCTGTCTTTGATATACTTGTTCTTAATAGTCCCCTTCATCCTCTTTGTCCTGATACTTGACATAAAGCTCTGAGGGACTATGAGCTGTACCAAAAGGTCCATCATCATCCTCGTCAGACTCCTCTACAGCCAATAAATGGCTTGGTGGCAAGAGGGACACCTTGCTAGATGAGGTATGTTCTGGGCACAGGCAGTCCTGTGTTGGTTTTTCCATCGTCGACGGTATCATTGACGAGGTAGTCGTCGGATCCAGTGTGAGGTGTAACATGCGCGGTTTCGTTGTTGAGTGTTTTTGCTGTTGATTGTGCCGTTGACTGTCTCGGCAAGGTGGTGGTCGATGAGATGAACAAGTTACTTACCTTTGGTAACGATATATCTGTAAGAAACATAGCTTAGTTATAGATTCCTTACCTGTAGAATGACCCCCAGGCATCAGACTGGATCCGGAAAGTTTTTCATCAGCAGTACCTCTGCACGTCGGAAGGTGGCGTCGGTCGGCTCCGCGTCCGTCGTTGGCGTCGTGGTCGCCGGAATGACGTCGCGGTAGCTACTTAGACGCGGCCCTCGCGTGCTGACGTCAGTTCTGTACACCACTTTCCGCGCCAGAAACGCAAAGCCATGCAAGACACTGACCACTGGTACACAAAACTAGGGCCCTGAAAGGATGTCCATAACCCTAGAAATCAGTTCGCAGAACGGGGAGGATGGGTGGGGCGGTAAGGAATCTATAACTAACCTATGTTTCTTACAGATATATCGCTACCGAAGGTAAGTAACTTGTTCATCTGAAAGAAACAGTTAGTTATAGATTCCTTACCTGTAGAATAGATACCCCAGCAATACCAACCCCGGAGGTGGGTCTGCGAACCAAGATCACACCAGAAAGTCCTGGAGAACAGAACGGCCAAAGAAGCCGTCTCTCCGGACTTGGCTGTCGAGGCAATAGTGTTTCGTCAACGTGTGCAGCGATGCCCACGTAGCTGCCTGACAGATGTCATGTAGAGGAACTCCTAGTCCCAAAGCAGTAGTGGCTGCCGTCGCCCTGGTGGAATGGGCGCGTAGCCCCACTGGAGGCTCCTTTTTAGCTAGAGAATAGCAGGCTTTAATACACAAAACGACCCATCTAGAAATGGTCCACTTGTGTACGGCCCGACCTTTCTTGGCGCCCACGTAGCCAACAAAGAGTTAGTCATCGACCCGGAACGGTTTTGTGCGATCCAGATAGAAAGAAAGCGCACGTTTTGGGTCCAGACGGTGGAGCCTCTCTTCCTCTTTGGAAGGATGCGGAGGCGGAAAGAAGGTGGGCAAAGTGATGGTTTGCCCGATGTGAAAGGAGGTGACCACCTTGGGAAGAAAGGATGGACGAGTCCTAAGGACAACCATGTCCGGATGTACAGCCAGAAAAGGAGGTTTGGATGAAAGAGCCTGGAGCTCACTCACTCTTCTGGCAGATGTGATGGCAACCAGGAATGCAGTCTTAAGAGTTAAAAGTCTCAAGGGACAGTTGTGAAGAGGCTCAAAGGGAGCGCACATCAAATAGGTCAAGACCAGATTCAAGTCCCACTGAGGCATAACGAAGGGGATAGGAGGAAAAAGATGTTACGCCTTTTAAGAAACGATTAACAACCGGGGACTTGAAGAGAGAAGGCTGATCAGGAAGCCGAAGAAAGGCAGAAATGGCCGAAAGATAGCCCTTGATAGTGCCCAGAGCAGAGCCCTGCTGGGCCAAAGAAAGGAGGAACAAGAGGACATCAGAAAGGGGGGCAGAAAGGGGATCCACAGCCTTTGCTGTGTACCATGCCACAAATTTGTTTCATCGGCAGGCGTATACCGTCTTAGTGGAGGGACGCCTGGCTGCCAAGATTACATCACAAACTTCGGGAGGCAAGTCGAATGACATCAACTGCCGCCGCTCAATTTCACCGCAAGGAGGTGGAGGCTGGACAGGTTCGGGTGGAGGACCGTTCCCTGCTGCTGCGACAGAAGATCCTCCCGAAGAGGCAGTCGGATCGGAGGATCGATGGCCATGTTGAGCAGCTCGGGATACCAGACTCTTCGTGCCCAATCCGGTGCCACAAGAATGACTTGGGCCCGGTCACGCTTGATCTTCTTCAGCACTCTGGGCAGAAGTGGTATAGGCGGAAAGGCGTACAACAGACCGCAACTCTACTCACGACGAAAAGCGTTGCCTAGCGAGTGCCACCTTGGAAATTCCAACGCGCAGAATTGCTGACATTGCTCGTTCTCTTCGGTGGCGAATAGATCTAACCAAGGCTCTCCCCACTGTTGAAAGAGACCTTGCACCACCTCCGAGTGAAGATGCCATTCGTGATCCATCATGCACCTGCGGCTGAGTTCGTCCGCCCTGGCGTTCAGAGAACCTGTCAGGTGTTGAACCACCAGGGATATGCCCTGATGTTCCAGCCATGTCCAGAGGCGGAGGGCCTCTTGACATAGGGTCCACGACCCCACCCCGCCTTGTTTGTTGCAGTACCACATGGCGGTGGTGTTGTCCGTGAACACCTGCACTACTCTTCCCCGGACAGAGGGAAGGAATGCTTTCAGTGCAAGCCGGATCGCCCGCAGCTCCAGAAGGTTGATGTGGAGCCCGGACTCCGCTGGAGACCAGAGACCTCTGATCTCCGCCTCTCCCATGTGGCCGCCCCATCCCAGAAGGGACGCGTCCGTGACCACTGTGTGTTCTGGTTGGGGAAGGGAGAGGGATCTGCCGTCGACCCAATCCTGGTTCATGAGCCACCACTGCAATTGTCGTGCAGTGCCCTCCGAGATCTGAACACAATCGGACAGATTCCCCTGATGCTGCGCCCACTGGAACTTCAGGTCCCACTGCAGAGCCCGCATATGCCACCTGGCATGATCGACCAGCAGGATTGCAGGAGGCCATGAGACCCAGCAGTCTCAGGGTCATCCTGACCGAAACCCGGGATAGAGGCCGAAAGATCGGAATCATAGCCCGAATATCCTGGACTCGCTGTTGGGAGGATAAACCCGAAACCGCACCGTGTCCAGAACCGCTCCGATGAAGAGGAGCTTCTGAGAGGGGTCAGGTGTGACTTCGGCCCATTGATGGAAAACCCCAGCGAATGCAGGAGGTCGGCCATAGTCTGGAGGTGGGAAGCGACTGCCTGGGGCGAGCCACCTTCAACAACCAGTCGTCGAGATAGGGGAAGACTGGAACCCCTGATCTGTGCAGATGAGCTGCGACCACCGCCATCACTTTCGTGAACACCCGAGGGGCGCTGGTAAGGCCAAAGGGGAATACGGTAAACTGAAAGTGCTCGTGGCCTACCGTGAACCGCAGGTAACGCCGGTGGGCCGGCAGGACGGGGATGTGGAAATACACGTCCTGCAAGTCCAACGCTACCATCCAGTCTCCAGGGTCGAGGGCAGACAAGACCCGAGCCAGGGTCAACATTTTGAACTTCTCCTTCCGGAGGAAGCAGTTGACGTCCCTGAGATCCAAGATAGGACGCAGGCCCTTGTCCTTCTTGGGCACCAGAAAGTAGTGGAAAAACAACCACAACCTACTTCTGGGGCAGGGACGCCCTCGATGGCTCCCTTGGCCAAGAGAGCCGTAACTTCCTGTTGGAGAAGGGTCAGATGATCCTCCCATATACAATGGTACTTGGGTGGCACGGAGGGAGGGGTAGTCTCGAAGGGGAGGGAGTAGCCCCTTCGGACTATTTGCAAAACCCACCTGTCCGACGTGATGGTGCGCCAGCGGGGGAGGTGATTGCGGATCCTGTCACCCACTGGCGTTTGGTGGCCCTGAAAGGTCGGACTAGGAGGGTTTGGAGGCTGCTGCAGAGGGGGCGGTGGTGGACTGGCCCGCTGGTTGGCCCCCAGAACCACGGCGGTGGTTCCCACGTCCTCGGCTGCGCTGAGGTTGAAGAGCTTGCGCTGGCCTGTGGCTCTGAAAGGAACGTGGTGGTGCACCCCTTCCGTGGCCACGAAAGGGGCAAAAAGCAGCAGACCGTGAAGGGCGCGTGGTGGAGAGGCCCAAGGACTTGGCCGTAGCACGAGAGTCCTTGAAGCGCTCTAGTGCACTGTCTGCCTTGTCGCCGACAGGCGACGGCCATCAAAAGGCATGTCCATCAAGGTGTTCTGGACATCCCCAGAAAAGCCAGTCGTCCTCAACCAGGCGTGACGGCGAAGCGCCACCGACGTTGCAATGGTCCTGCCCAGTGAGTAGGCAGTGTCCAGCCCACAACGAATGGCGAACTTTGCTGCGTCTTTTCCCCTCGGCAACAGCACGGGAGAGCACGGTCCGGGCCTCCTCCGGACACTGAGGCAGCACTTGCGCCACCATATCCCACACAGAGTGGGAATAACGGCCCAAGAGGCATGCAGAGTGCACCGACCGCAGCCCTAAGCTGGAGGAAGACAACAACTTCTTCCCAAGCTGATCCAGCTTCTTCGATTCCCTGTCCGGTGGTGCGGTAGGCAATGCGCTTTGGGACGCTGAGGCTTGGACCACCAAGCTCTCGGGGGAAGGGTGTTGGGAGAGGAAAGTGGGGTCGCCCGGAGCCGGGCGGTGGCGTCGGGCAACCATCCTATCCACAGGAGCCCCTGTGGTGGGCCTGGACCAGGTGCCCAAAAGGATGTCCACAAGGGCCTCATTAAACGGCAGCAGGGGCTCCGAAGAGCTCGCTACCGGTTGAAGCACCTCTGTCAGGAGGTTAGTCCTGACTGCCACAGTAGGTAGCTCGAGGTTTAGGGCCTCGGCCGCCCTACGCAACTCCACTGCGTAAGACGCTCCCTCCTCCGTAGCCACGGTAGGAGGAGACAACATGCCAAGGTCTGGTGAAGTGTCCAGACCACTGGCATCCCCCAGGTCCTCCCTCCAGTCTTGCTCGTACTCCAACTGAGCAGTGAGAGGGTCCTCAGACCCCTCCCAGTCTTCCTCATCCTCCTCTGGCTGCCAAACTGGCTGCAAATGGCCAGGGTGGAATGCAGGCACAAAAGTACCCATCGGCGTTGGCCGACGCCGGTCCGACTTCATATCCACATGGAGGTGGGAACCGGGGTCGACGCCGGCTGGAGTTCCAGCCGGTGTCGGCAGCGGACGCCGTGCCGGTGGAGTAGGTGCCGGTGTCGCAAGAGTCGACCGGCGCCGATCCGAATCCAGGCCTGGATCCAAGGGGGCTCTGCGGCGCCGGAGCTGCCGGCAGGGAAGGCCTAGGGCCCCCAACCGAGTCCGCGGGGCCCGAAGGCGCGCCGGCGGAGTCGGGCTGCCCAAAGATGGCATGCATGGTTTCGTAAAACTGAAAGCTGGGCAGGGGTCGCTCCGGGTCCTGGAAAGGGAGGGAAGCTCGGAGTCGACCCTACAGGCTTCGCACGCGGAGCCGTGGGAGTGGCACCGCCCGCATCCCTCGTCGCGTACGCTGACAGACGGGGAGAAGTCGAAGAGCGACGATGCTTCTCGGACTTCTTTTTGTGCTTCAACTTACCTGACCCCGAGTGCGAAGACTTGGATGACGAGTGGTGATGGCTCCGCGACCGGTCCCTCGACCTCCCTCGCGACCGTGACCTCGAACGGCGCGGAGCCGACTGCCGGCGCTCAAGAAGCTTTCGGGACCGCTCCCGCAAAGACTTCGGAGACATGGTCCGGCAGTTGGAGCACGACTTGGAGTCGTGGTCGCGCTCCAGGCAAAAGAGGCACACACGGTGCGGATCCGTTACCGACATCATGCGGGAACAGGAACCGCAGGCCTTGAAACCGAACACCCCTACGCGCACCAGGAGTCGGCTAAGACTCAAAAGGACGTCGACAAAAGTCGACAAAAGTTCAGTCAAAAAATGACTGGAGGTACCGCTCTCTCCGGATCTGCGCTGGCTGGCGCGGATAAAGAAAGAACTTTAGACAGAGCGCGAGGGCGGCGTCTAAGTAGCTACCGCAACGTCATCCCGGCGACCACGACGCCAACGACGGACGCGGAGCCGACCGACGCCACCTTCCGACGCGCAGAGGTACTGCTGACGAAAAACTTTCCGGATCCAGTCGGACGCCTGGGGGTAATTCTACAGGTAAGGAATCTATAACTAACTGTTTCTTTCAGATTGTCGTTATTGACACAGTCGTTATCGACAGAGGTGAGGAAGTCAACATCATCGTCGTCACTGCCGTCGATGATGTTTTTGACGGCGTTGTTGTCTTTGACGAGACTTTCATTGAGAGTTTTGATTTTCTCATGACTGGTCCTGAAGAGGATTTGGCAGAGTGTAAAGCCAAGGCTGAAGAAGGGGTTGAAGGCTCCGATCTACTCACCTCTGAGGAAAATGTTTCCTTCTGTTCTCTATAGGAGGTGCCTTTTATAGACTCATAGTGTGTCTTTTTTAAGGCCTTTCTGTACGCCTCTGGTGACCCTTGGCGTGATCTCTCCCTTTTACTTGACTTCTCTTGTGAGGTAACAGAATCCTCTTCCTCAGAGACAACAGTTGTTTTAGCCTTACAGTTCTGAAGCCATTCTAACAGTCTCCCCTCTTTATACTTGAGAGTTTTAGAAGAAAAGTTTCTGCAGATCTTACAGTCCATTACCTTGTGGGCAGGATGAAGGCAGTATATACACTCCTTATGAGGATCTTCTGAGTGCAGCCTCTTCTTTACACAGGTCCCCCAAGTACTAAAGAGTCCTTTCTTCAAGGATTCTGACATGTTAATGTCAGGTGTAGAAAAGTGAAACAGCGGAAGTAATCTGGATAAACCAAATCTGGATATAAGCTAAAGAACTGAACAGAGTTCAGGGAGGGAGACTCCTTTTCACACGACATGCGGTAGAAAATCTGAATGAAGATGCCTCTGCTGGGAGTGTTCTAAAGGGTGCTATCACTGATTAGCTGGAGTTCGGTTCTTTATAAATGATGTGGATACTCAATGTTGTTTACCATCGTAAGTTATGTGTACTACTTCTACTGCTTTAGAATGCACCGTGGGACTCCGACCTCAACGACCGGGATGATTCAAGCATGTGAATCTATACAAGATCCAATACTGGAGAAAGGTTGTTTTCTTACATTTTTATGCTGTTTTATATTAAAAAAATGCAATATTAAAAATGATCAGGGGATCCTACGCACATGCAGACCTAGTCATAGCACAAATGAGAATCCTTCTATAGAGAATTTGCGTTTTAAGTTACCTTTCTTTCCCCCTTGTGGAGACACACATTTTACTGTTAAGCTGAAGGGGTAACTTCTTGCTAAGATAATAGGGTTACACAGTGCATTCAGGAGCAAATGGTGCATCTTGTAAGAAAGCAGGGGTACACAGTGTACTCTGCATCTGAAGACGGCACTATCGCTGAAAACATAGGGGCACACAGTCTACTTACGTGAGAAGCGGGTTGAATGAGCTCGCAGAGTACTGACTACCATCAGTAGAAGCGCATGGGGGTACACCCAGTTTATCCAGAAGGTTAAGCTTCACTCGCTGACATAGTTGAAGAGCAGCTGTTACCCACTGAGCTGCAGGAACAAAAATAACCAATGAGGTTGCAGGTGCTAGATGCAATCTACCCTGAGACAATGTATTTTTCTTTACTGAGACAGCTGCTGCTACACTAATCTGCCCTGAACTGAAGGAGCAGCAACCCTCACTGATTTAGCAGGTGCAAGAAGTCTACCATAAGCTAAAGGATCCGTTTCAGAGAGAAGGCAATCTACACTGTTTACACAAAGCAGAAGCAGGCATCACTGAGGTACCAAGTGATACACATAGTTGGCCTAGGAGCTGAATGTGCAGTTCACATACTAGATAAGATGTGCTCAACCAGCAGTTCAACAATCCCCACTCCCAAACAGACTGGCACAGCGAAGAGAGAGACCAGGAAAATATGAACCGTTAATTTATTAACAAAGAGAAACGTAGTGTTGAACGCCATTTGGCCCTTCCTTCCGCTGATGGCAGTCTTACAAAAAATAGAGATTCTAGGCACGCTTGGAAATGCAGTGCGGGAAATGCACTGAACTGTTACAAACACAGAAAATAGATCTCCATCAAAAAAGGACAGTTACAGCAGCCACCTGGATCTACAATCATCCCCAGAATATATATATATATTATTTAACTAAATTAAGATTCACTTTTTCTTTAAAAAAATACATTCTAAAAACGGACTTCCTGTGAAGGAGAAGCCCCAAATGATTTTGAAAACCATTGTACAAAAAACACCTCCCACAAAAATCATTTTGTAGTCGTCAGTTGAGAGGTAAGTTGTTAAGAAGTTGTGTCCTAGGGCAGTAAAGAGTATAACTTAAATTCCTCCTCCCCGGCTCCCCATAGGCCCAACAACAATAAAACAAGAACTGTGCAAAGGTAAAAGAAGAGGGAAGGCAACCCCACTCCTGCCCTCTGGGGAGCGCTGGCCTCAGGCACGAGGACGGCGTATTGGTGCTCTGTGCAGAGTAGGTTATCCTGGGTGGAGTAGGGTAGCCACTCTCCTGCCGAGCGGGCACCTCAGTAGTGTTCTGGCACTGGATGAGAGTACGGTTCAGAAGTCACTCAGCTGCAAGACATATAGAAGAAAAAGTAAAAGATCAGTAGTGGACGGGTGCTTTATCATTGTGAGTAGAGAATACACACAGCCCACCATCATATCCACCCAACAGCCTAGATCCAACATACTTTGCAGTGTGGGGAGTGCAAGAAAATTCATTCAGAAAGTATGAGCCGATGGGACTTGCCATGCCAACCGAAGTGCCTCATTTCCATGCTAGGCTTCATATTGGCACACAAGTCATAGCGGGTCTCCAGCCTCAACACTGCTTACTCTGCCTCTGTAACAGGCATCTTTAAATTATCTTACTGCCCAGTCTCCACCATTTCTGCGGTGAGAGAACAGGAGCATGCAAGTGGGGTTAGGTGAGGAATAATAGAATGCATGTACTACTAGTTCAATATACAATTAAAAAAATAAGTAATATTCCAGATATTCTCATATAGTCTCATATGATGACCAGCAAACTCTCCCCTCTTGTCTTATATTGTAATCGCTTCAGCATCCCCTCCGGTCTGATCTTATAACCCTCGTTCTTGGCATGATCTGAAAGACGCAAGTGTTCTTCCACTCACTTTAGATATCTGACTATCTCTAACCATATAAGGTACACAATAACCATATCCTAGCAACAACGACGAACCACAAAACAAGCACAACATAAATATAACGTTAAAAGGATGCATTCAATGAAACAAACCAGGTATCCAAAATATGAATTTACCCAATATGCAAACAATGTCCATTTGTACCACTATTTAATACATTTTAGTACCGTTTTAGTACAGTGGCCGACTCCTTCCCCCACCTGAATATATTTCTGTCCCATCCACTGCCAGCCTGTCCACCCCTCATCCGACCTCCAGGTGAAATCTCCTAAAAGGAGAAACTAACGTTGCATCCACCTTCCTCCTCCTCACCCATGATCATTAGTTAAAAAACACAAGCGAACGCCATAGAAAATAGTGAACGACGGAAATCCTCCCGCTTAAGTAAGCTTTGTAATGTAATTTTAATTTTGTTACTGATTAGTTGCTTTTCCACTGTGGAGTATTTTTAAATGGATATATATGCATGTAGAGAGAATACAAATATTTATTATTATTCAATTACCTAAATCAAATGCCAAAGCTAGATTGGTTAGTGTCATCAGAAGCCCAAGGGGGCTTCTCTTGAATTTTATACAAGTCACCATTTATGCACTTTTATATTACATGTTCAAAAAGGAAACATTTATTAGAAGAAAACAAAACAGTCTACTGGAAAATACCGAATTCCCTTGCAAAAAAGGAAAGAGTACAAGGAAGCAAAAGAGGATAAAAACTCAAAGAAATTCTGCTCTTTGGTTGCCCACATACAATGAACATCACCAAAGGAAAAACAATGCAAAAACAACAAGCACAGCTGGAGTAACCCATTTCCAACAGTATTTTCTTAGGAACTCCAAAAGATCTACACAAACAAAATACAGAGAGCAGACCCAAGGTAACATCCCGAAATAAGAGAACATGCAACACAATCTAGTGACAGATTATTTAACACAAGACACTCACAAGACTTAAATGGATAAAATAGAACAAATTAAAGAATGGAAAGAATGGTTCTCAGCATATTACATTGAAGCAGCAATAAGAAAACCGAAGCACAGCAAAGCACGGGGCCCAAACAAGTTGCCCAATGTACTGCTGAACAAGTGACTTACCTTCGGTAGCGCTCTTTCTGGTGGATACTCTAACTGCACATTCCTCACTTTTAGAATATTCTCGGCGTCAGACTGAAACCTGACATTTTTTCAGCAATGCTCACTGCGCATTGGTAGGTGGCACCATATTGATTCACAGTGACTTCATCCCACCCCGGAAGTGATGGAGAGGAGATGCATATAAGCGCCAGTCTTTCTCAGTCTTTCTCTTTCTGTATCCTCAGACGCAGAGCACTTTGAACAAGCTGCAGGTGATAGTGTGCCAAAATCTAACCTGGAAACTAATTACGATGTTCAGGAGTCCACTCAACAGAACAGGGAGGAGGGAGGACAGTGAGAAATCTGTAGTTAGGTAAAGTATCCACTAAAACGTATGTCTACAAAAGCATGTAACTTGTTCTTCTAATGGATAATTCTAACCGCAGATTCCTCACCTTAGAATGGATACCCAAGCACTACGTCCCCAAGGTGGAAAGTCCGTAAAGGGGACTCAGACCAAAAAGTGTTGCAGAACCGAGCGGGCGAAGTTACCTTTCGCCCAGACCAGGCTGTCGAGGCAGTGGTGCTTTGTTGAATTAACACCCACATTACAGCCTGGCAGAGAACTGGCATGCCCTTCGCAAAGGTTGTCATAGCAGCCTGGGCCCAGGCTGAATGAGCCCGCAGGTCTTCTGGGGTCCAACTTTACCAGTGGGTAAAACATTTTAATGCAGAGGAGTATCCACCTGGATAGAGTCCTCTCTAACACCACCTTTCCTTTCTCAGTTTCAGTAAACTCCACAACGAGCTGATCAGCCACACAATGGTCTCTTGTATGGTCAGTGCAGACACTTGGAGCCCTGATAGGGTAAAGCAGGTAGAGATTCTCCTTCTTTTTCGAGGTACGTGGAGGACTGAACGATGTCAGGGGGATCGATTGACTGACATGGAAGAGCGATACCATCTTTGGTGGGTAGACAGCAGGAGTGCTTAGCAAAAATTTGCCCAGGAAAAAAGTGGTGTGAGGAAGTTGCATGGAATTCACTCATGAGACGAGCAGATGTGATGGAAATGAGAAAGATTGTTTTGATCCTCCGAAGTCAAAGTGAGCATCTCTGCATAGGCTCAAATGGCATACTTATAGGGAAATTCAGGCCCAGATGGAAGTCCTATTAAGGCATGAAGAACGGTTTTGGAGGAAACATATGCATCAGGCCGTTTATAAAAATGCATCACAATTTAAAGAGAGAAGGCAGATCAGGCAACCATAAAAGGACGGAAGGGCATACAAGTAACACATAAAGAGCCAATGACAAAATTAACAACACATCAGAGAGTTTGGCTTGCAGAGGTTCTGGATAATACACCCTGCACTAGGTAATAAACGTTTTGCAATGCCCGGCATAGTTGGACTTCATGTACGGGTGCCTGGCAGCAACAATGATATCTACCACTTCAAACTTCAAGTCGAAAGAATTCAGCTGAAGCCACTTAATCTTCACATGTGAAGTTGTAGGCTGTAGAAACTTGGGTGCAGGTCCCTCTCCTACTGCTGAGATAGCAAGTTCTCCCCAAGGGGTAGCCAGATCGAACAGTAAATGCTTAGACTCAAGATCTCTGGGCACCACTCTTCTGGACCAGTCTGGTTCAACTACCTCCAGAAACATGAAGCCTTCTCGCACAGGATCCAGGACCCCACCCAGTCATAAGTGTTGGATGTACCACGTTATTCATATTGTCCGTTAGGACCCACAGTGGCCTTCCCTCGACAGATGGCAAAAGGCTTTCGGAGCCTGACGGATCGCCCGAAATCCCAAAAGGCTGATGTGGTGTTGTCACTCCGCCAGAGGCCTCTGATCTCAAACTCCTTCAGATGGCCTCCTCAATCCAGTAATGACACATCCATTACAACTGTGACATCTGGTTGAACAAGTGAGAGCAGCCTTCCAGTTGTCAGGTTGGTGCTCGTCTGCCACCACATGAGGTTCTGAGCAGTATCCTATGAGATCTGGACAGAGTCAGAAAGGTAGCCACAGTCCTGGGTCCTTAAACTTTTAGGTTCCATTGCTGGGTCCATAAGTGACATTTGGAGTATGGGACAAAGAGGATGCACAAGACCAGGAGCCCAAGAAGCCTCAGTAACATCCTCACTGAGATGGAAATATCCAGATTATATCTTTAAATCCCAGGCTCACTGCAGCGGTGGAAAGGCCTTTAATGCTACCATGCGTAGGATACCCCGTATGAATGGAATCCTTTGCCAAGGACTCAGGTGGGACTTTGGCTCATTGATAGAAAACTCCAATGAGATCATAAGCCTGGCCGCTGTCCAGAGTATTTTTACGAATGCGGCAAGCCCATCTGAGCAAGCAGTTGTCGAAGTTCAGGAACACATGTATCCCCAACCTCTGAAGATAAACTGAGACCATCGTCATCACTTTTGTGAACACCTGAGGTAAGGCCAACCCAAGGGACTAGGATAAGGCCAAAGGGATCAAAAACACATAAGAAGGGGGACTGGGAGCTAATGGAGAAAGGTCCAGTACCCGTGCTCCCAATGTCTACGTGTCAATCACTGGAGGGTAACTGTTCCTAGAAAACAAAGCTGGCCTATGAGGTCGCTAGAAGTACAGGTGAAAGGAGGCCTAACTCCTTCAAAGGTTATTGGTTGGACATAAAGAGGTGAGGGGGGTGGAGGGGGGAATTCCTCCTTGTTAGAGAAGTGCCCTTACACACCCAAGCAGGTGTCATGCTTCATCATTGGGCGTTGCTCCTCGTGGGGGTGGTGCTACTGTCCCCCACGGGCCCCGCAAGAAGGCTCTTTGTCGGAGATCTTTTTAGAGGAACGCTGCAGTTGTGGGTGCGGGTGTGTGGGGAGTGGTGTGAGTGAGTTAAAAATATCGTACTGGTACCATGAAACTTTTTTATTCTGGGGTTTGTGCGATATGGTTAAAAACTGAAGGCAAGAGGAATACTCTTGATCTGGTTGTCAGAGTTGGGAGTATTTTCCTTCTGCGTAGCTCAGTGCTTGTGTGATAATAAAAAAGTGGTGATTTCAGGTTGACATGATTCACGCCTATTGTGGTCCCTAATTTTTCATGATACCAGTACGATATTTTTAACTCACTCACACCACTCCCCACACACCTGCACCCAGAACTGCAGCGTTCCTCTAAAAAGATCTCCGACAAAGAGCCCTCTCGCGGGGCCCATGGGGGACAGCAGCGCCACCCCCACGAGGAGCAACGCCCAATGATGAAGCATGACATCCGCTTGGGTGTGTGAGGGCACTTCTCTAACAAGGAGGAATTTCCCCCCCCTCACCTCTTTATATCCAACCAATAAACTTTGAAGGAGTTAGGCCTCCTTTCACCTGTACTTCTAGCGACCTAATAGGACAGCTTTGTTTTCTAGGAACAGTTACCCTCCAGTGATTGACAAGGCCAAAGGGATAACCACAAATTGAAAGTGTTTTGACTTCACTGTGAAATGCAATTAGCGTCTGTGGTACTGCAGGATGGGTATATGAAAATATGCATCCTGCAAATCCAGGGACACCATCCAGTCCCCTAACTACAGAGCAAAGAGGATCTGGGCCATAGCGAGTATTTTGAATAGTTCTTTTTCATAGATGCATTAAATGGACCTCTCTCTGAGCCCAGTATTTGCTCGATGATGCCTTTGGCCAGAAGGAAATTGACGTCTTACATTAAAATAGAGGTGTGGTCTACCACAATTCGCTCCGGTGTGGAGGAAATAAAGGGTAGGAACAAAAAAAGGCTGGGCCTAGCCCCTTTAAACAATCTGTAAAACCCAAAGGTCTGACGTGATGGATTTCCAGCCGAGAAGGAACTATCAGATCCAGACCCCCAACGGGCGATCAAGAGCCCGAGAGGGAATATCAAAGCTGCTCTGGAACTGCTGCAGCAGTGAAAGAAGAGTTGAAGGAGTACGGCCTCTACTAGAGTGAACACCATGGGCCCTGAAAGGTTCAGAGTTTGCTGTTGCACTGGCTGGGAAGGTTGACACTGCCAGTATGTAGACCTCTGTAATAGACCCTAAACTTCCTATACTGTTGGAAAAATTGTGTGGCTGGGTACAATAACTCCAAGGGGAGAACTGGGGCACGCCTATCTTTGAATCGCTCAGGTGCTGGGTTAGCTTTTTCTCTAAACAGCCTCGAGCCATCCTAAGGCATGTCCATAAAGGACACCTGAATATCTCCTGAAAACCTGATTGATCACATCTAGGCATGTCTTCTAAGAACGACACTGGAGCCAACAGCACATCCAATGCAGTTGGTTGTGTAAAGGTATGCCTGCAGCACATATTTTGCTGCATCCTTTCAGTCTTGGATCATTTGGCCCAGGGAGTTCCAGAGGTTCTCCGGAACAGCCGGCAAGAACTCACTGGCCATGTCCCATAAGGCACTGGTGTACCCTTCCAGAAGGCTCACCGCATTCAAAAAGCATAACGTTAGGCTAGCTGAGGAAAGATTTTCTTGCCAAAGTAAAATGCTCCGATTCCCTATGTGGGTGATAGGGGTTCAGGGGAGGAGAGGGTTCAAAGCAATACTGTTAGGATTTATTTGTGGACACCTGCACCTTAAGGGTTTCAGGTGTGGGGTGTCTTGTCAAAACGTCAGGGTCGGGAGGGGCTGGTCAGTGTTGAATCGCCACAGGTCTGCTGACTGGAGGGGCTGACCATGGCTTAGACCAAGTGGCTATTAGAGTTTCTGTAAGAGGCATGTTTAATGGTAACAGTGGCTCTGATGCAGTTGCACCTGGTTGAAGAATTTCATTCAATAAATTGGCTTTGGTTTCCAGACTAGGCAATTGCAAGTCTAGCACTTCTGCTGTTCTTCACATACCACAATGAAAGAGGCACGTTCTTTCATTGGTGGACCAGGAGGTGGAGTCTCACACTGTCTCTGGTGAGGCATTAGCCCGTAGTACAGCCCGTCATTAGTGTAAGGAGTGGAGAGCAGATTGCCCGCCTCTTCATTATCAACAGTGTTGTGAGGGACATTAGGCATGCCATGGAGTGCATTGGAATCGGAGCTGAACAGGTCCATTATCCTCCGATAGTATTGTCTGAGAGGGAGAGGCCGAGTGTCTGACTATAAAAGCACTGGTTAGTTATTTCTTAGCACAAGATAGTTCTGGCACGGGCCAACATTGGTTCAGGGTCAGATACCAGCATGCAATCAGATCTGGTACCAACACTGGAAAAGTCGACACCAGCACAGACCAACAACAACAATAGGGTGTGATAGCAGTTAGCGTTGATGGTGGGGTGGGGGGGACAGATTGGATGTAGTCCAACAGGGAGTCACTGCTACTCCATGGGGTCTTTTTTTTTTTTTTTGAAAACCTTTATTGAAGGTAAACAGGGAAGCATTGCAGAATACAGCACTATGCCTACATCCCCAAAGGGGCCGGCCGTGGAGTGCGCGACTGTGCATTACAGAAGAAAAATAGAACGGATACCCAGCAAGCTGCCCATAGCCACTTAGGGCCGGCCGCGTCGCGGAGGAAGGAACAGTCGGATAAATATCTGCAGTATATTGCCTCCCACAGCATCCAGATGGAGAAAAGACAATAATATTAACCAAGTATATAATAGGAACAAGGCGAAAAACCCCCCACCTCCCTCCCCTCTGGCACAGTAACGACATGACAAATAGATCGAAAGCAGTTTGGCTTTCACTAGACTCATCTATAAGGATAAGACAGAAGTCCGGGGATTAATGAGGCAGGACACCTCCGTTCACGAGTCTCAAAGGATAGATCAGTTTAGAGGTCAGGGTGACTCGCTAGATATAGAGTGAGCGGGACCCAAATATCCTTGGGGCGGGAAGACTCAGGCAGCTCCTCCGCATAGATTTCTAATTGCTCCCTGCAGTAGGATAGATCCCTAAGCCACTTACGAACCGTGGGCAATCCCTTTGCACCCCAGCACTGCGCCACAGCCCGCTTAGCCATAAGTGTGGCCACTGCAACCAGTCTTCTATTGCACGGCTTCAGGGATGCCACACTGCCCAACAGACACATCTCAGGCATACATTGCACTCTCTCCAATACAATATCCGTGAGCACAGCCGTCACCCGAGCCCAATAGGCAGCTATCCCTGGACACACCCATGAAAGATGTAAAAAGTCCGCGTCTGCTTGTCCACAGCGTACACAGCGGTCATCATCTCGCAATCCAAATCTTCGCAATTGTACATGGGTATAATAAAGTTGGTGCAGAAATTTAAAATGTATAATACGCAGGTTACAGTTGGCCGTCAGTCGCCCAGTCAGTTTGCAGCAATAGTACCAGTGATCCTCCGACAGGCTCCCCCCCAGGGCCGTGTTCCATCTAGCAAAGGACGGATGTGCCACCGCCTCCCGCTCACGAAGAGATGAATTATAGAGTTTAGTAATCAGCCCCTGACGGGGTCGCACCCGCGAGCACCGCCTGCAGTGCCCGCAGCGTCTGGGGCTCCGCGGGGAAACCAGGGTAAACATCCCGGACGGCCTGGACGAACCCGCACGTACGTGAAACCCAGCATAATATCGTGAGGCCGGTTCACCTGCACGTCCCGCAACGAACGGAATCGGCCCTGATTGTAGAAGTCCCCATCTGGGTGATCCCGACTGCTTGCAACGTGGTCCGCGCCAGGCGCTCCTGCAGTGCAGATATGCCGGGGTGCGCTGCTATCGGCAACTTGGGGGCATACAGGTATGTTAGTGTCGCACGACGCGCCAACGTCCGCCAAGCCCAAGCCGTACACTGGACCGGGTTGATCTCCGTCCGGGGACCCCCAGTCCCACCCGAGAGAGCCGCAGCCACTAATGGGAGCGGGAGAATCGCATCCGCCTCTATCGCAGTATGGGGCAGGAGACGCTGCGGATAGAACCAATAATGCGCAAACTGCGCTTGAGCACAGAGGTAGTAAAGGCGCATATCGGGAGCTTCAAAACCACCGCGGTCGAAGGGTTGAACCAAGGTGTCCCAGCTACAGCGAGGCCTCCTGCCCCCCAGACAAACGACAATAGGGCCGTCTGCAAAGACTTAAAGAGAGAAACATTCAGGCGGATAGGGATATTCACAAATAAATATAGTAGTTTAGGCAATATAACCATTTTAATGACTGCTATACGGTCCGCCAGTGAAAGCGGCAGACGGGCCCACCGCGCCGCTCGCTCAGTAAGTTGAGAGATTGTACGCCCATAGTTCATAGAGATTACCTGCGCCGGATCCCTGTGAAGCCAAATCCCAAGATATTTGACTGGTTCCTGAGTCCAGGTCAAAGGAAAGTCCATTTCAAACTCGCAGGTCCCTGCCGTCAGGGGAAAGACCGACGACTTGGCCCAGTTTATCCCCAGGCCAGAGAAGCCCTCGAACCGGACATATTCTCGCAGCAAGGCCGGGAGATATGTCGCAGGCTCACGGACATACAGCAGCATATCGTCCGCATATAGCGAGACAACCAGTGGTCGCAGCCTGAAACGCAACGCCGCAGAGGCATGGAGCTGGCGCAGTTTGCAGGCCAGAGGCTCCAGCGCCAGGGCGAAAAGCATCGGTGATAGGGGGCACCCCTGCCTCGTGCCCCTTCCGATGGAGAACTCCGAGGACACCCAGCCGTTCACGCGAACCCTAGCCGCCGGGGCAGAGTAAAGAACCCTGATCCACTGCAAAAAGAAGGGAGGGACACCCATTCTGGTGAGGACGGAAAACATGTATACCCAGGAGAGGGAGTCGAACGCTTTCGTGGCGTCAAGAAACACTGCCACGGCCTGGAAGTCGGCATCAAAATAGTGTAAGGTAGCGAAGACAGTACGCAGATTAAGCACCGTAGATCTCGCGGGTACAAAGCCTGACTGGTCCGGGAGCACCAGTAGGGGAACCAGCGGCTGCAGTCGCAGAGCGATCATTTTTGCTAGTATCTTGGTGTCAATATTAAGCATTGAGAGGGGTCTATAAGAATCACAGCGGTTGGGTTCTTTGTCGGGTTTCAGGAGCATGACCAGGAGAGCCTCCCGCAACGAAGGTGGGAGATGGCCCGTATCGTAGGCTTCCGCATAGAGTTCTAGAAGTCTAGGGGCCAAATCATCAGCGAATGCCTTATAAAATTCGCTCGGGAGCCCGTCCAACCCGGCAGCCTTGCCTGTGGGGAGGGACATAATGGCCACCTTCACATCCTCCTCGTCAAAGGGCTGGGTAAGATGATCCCGATGTCCTGGGGCCAGCCAGCCCAACGCCACATCCCCCAAGTACGCGTCAACGTCTGCCGCCTGAGCCGTATCTTTGTTACTATAAAGGGCAGTATAATAGTAGAGTATGGTCTCGCTAATGGCTGCCGTGCCGAAGCGGGCCACGCCCGCCACGTCCTGCATCTCCGTGATGTATGGTTGGCTCTGAGGTGCGGTCAGCTTCCGAGCCAGCGAGCGACTAGGCCGACCCCCCTCACCGTAGTATCTAGCAGTGCTGCGCCTAGACTTGTGTTTTATTTCCTGGTCCGCGGTGTCATTATGTTCCGTGACTAAGGCGCGAATCTTGGACAGAGTGTCGGGTATTGGATTCGCATCGTATGCCCTTTCTAGCTTAGAGATATCGTCCGCCAGTTTCTGGATCCTGCGCCGCAGATCGCGCAGCACCCGGCCTGTGCCCCCATGCAGACTCCCTGATAGTAACCTTGAAGGCCTCCCACATAGTCCCGGCGCTATCCACAGAGCCCGCATTCTCCCGGAAGAAATTGCGGATCGCCTCTCCTACCGCGGCCCTGAATACCGGGTCAGTCAGGGAAGATGGCTGTAGTCGCCACTGGAAAGGTGGTCTCCCGTAGGTCGGCACACACAGATCTATAAGCACCGGAGAGTGATCAGACAGTGTCCGAGCCAGGTGACGCACCCCTGTCGCCCAAGTGCATGCAGCTTCAGTGACCAGCCAGAGCTCCAAGCGGGACCAGGTCCCGTGTACCGCCGACACAAACGTACTCTCCCGCGTGCCAGGGTGTTGTAGTCGCCAGACATCCCTCAAGCATCCAGCCTCCATTATACCACGCAGAGCCTCCGCCGCCTGTTTAGGTCGTGCCCCCTCGCTACCCATACGGTCCGCATCCATATCCAGGCATACATTAAAATCCCCCCCCCATATAATTTCCGCAGGTGGGAACCCAGAGACGCGACGCCAAACATCCGCAAAGAAAGCCGGGTCATCAACATTCGGCCCATACACATTCACAAAGAGGACACTCGTCCCATCCAGCAACCCATGCACTATTGCCACTCGCCCCTGGTCGTCTGTCTCAGATCGGAGAACCTGAAAGTATCCCCTTTTTATCAAGATCAGCACCCTCGGGCATAACTAGAATAGGAAGAGGCCACCCGGTGTCCAGCCCATCTTACCCCCACCTTTTTATCGGATACATTCGTTAAATGAGTCTCCTGTAAGAAGGCGATGTGGATAGTCATTCTTTCTAAGTAAGCAAACACTGCCCTGATCTTTTTTGGAGAGTTAAGCCCTCGGACATTCCAAGTTAAAAGCCGCAAATTGCCACTCATCCGGTCAGTGGATGGTAAGCCAACAGAACAATGAAATATTTCAAAACCATGGAAGGTCTAGTGCAAGTAAGAAGTGAAATAACAAACAATATAATACACAACATACCGTGCCAGAGGGTGCCCCCCCTCAGTTCCCCCCCTCCCCCCACCCACTTCAGCATCCCCAACTTGCTAAAGCCGTCCCTTCCATCCCCCCACCCCATCCCATCAAACGAAGGTGAAAACCTCAGTTGGGGTGTACCCATGTGGGGCGCTAGAGTGCAACTGCCCTCCCAACTAGTAGGAGGTGGCTGCGCAGGGAGTGGATCCGTACCTACAGACACCAGTACACAAAAGCCAAGTCCGCAAGAGTAACATAGATAATGCCGTAAGCCCAGGCAGCGGCTACCCAGACAGGGGAATACTCCATGGCAAAGATGGACATGTTCAACAAATAGCTCCTATAGATCAACTGAACGAGCTCAACACCCCACTATGACCAGAAATGCACCCCTAGAGCTTAGTGTTCCTCCGTGTCCGACTGCTGATTAGTATCGCGTCGTCGTCGCTTGAGACGTTTGGCATGTTCGAGAGCCGCCTTAGGGTTATTAAAGATCTGAGAGTCCCCGTCAGGCCCTATCTTCAAGCGGGCCGGGTAGAGCATAGCATATGGGACCTCCTCGGACCTGAGGAACTTTTTTACATCGGCAAACTCCCGTCTTGCCGCCTGGACTGCCACCGTGAAGTCTGGGAAGAAGGAGAGCCGATTCACTTGATAGTCAATGTTGCCCTTCTCACGTGCCAGGCGCAGTATCACATCGCGGTCCCTGTAATTTAGGACTCATGCAATAATGGGCCGCGGGGGAGCCCCGGGCGCCGGGCGAGCAGCCAGCGAACGGTGCGCCCGCTCCACGATGAACATGGGGGAGAGCTGTTCCCTGCCAAATATGTCCGAAAGCAACGTTTCCATGAATATCTCCATCCGGCCCACATTGGTGGACTCCGGCAGGCCAATAAGGCGAATGTTGTTACGCCGTGAGCGGGCCTCCAAGTCCTCGTTCTTGGCCTGGATGACTGATGGGACCTTTTCCATATTCAGGGCTTTCCCCGCGACGTCACTCAGTCCGTCCTCAGCGGCCGAGACTCTCTGCTCCACTTCCCCATGCGGGCACTCTGCTTCTCCAACTGGGATGACATGTGGTCCAGCCGGTTGTTAACTGCTGCCATTGTGCCCTCTATCGATTGGAGGCTTCGTTGCATTGCCAAGAGCGTGGTTTCAAGGCCCGAGGGAGCCCCCTCTGGCACATCCGCCTCAGAGTCCGAGGCGGCCTTCTGTGACACCTTGGCGGATTTACACGCCTCAAACGTAAGACGGGGTTGCGTTTTGTCCGTTTTACCCATGGCGCCTCGTAGTATAACTTAGCACGGGGGTGCTCGAGGAGTCTAGTGCAAAATTGGTCCCCAGCAGGAGCCGGGCAGAGGCCTACACCAAAATCAACAGGTGGGTGGAGTGTTGTCTCACGGCAGGTCCGCCCTCGCTAGCTGGCCCACGGCCACCCGGGCCGCCCTCCAAGTGTGACCAGCCCTGGATGATCACGGACGGTAAGGGCACCGCCGGCTCCGCCGCGGAGATTCAAAGGCCACCGCACCAGTCGCCCCTCCACCTATTAATAGCGCCTTGAACTGTCCATCGCCTTCATGCCACCACTGACAGTGCCGCCGCTCTCCGGTCGCTATTCAACTCCCCAGCTCGGCTGTGTTAGCTTGTGCGGCGCTACGGCACCCACCGCTAAATGCACTCCCGGTGCAATCGGTTCTGGTGCGTTTCCCCCTGGGGCTGCAGCCAAGATGTAGTCAGCGTGGGTCAGAACAGTCTACGCATCCTCAGCAGGATTTAAAGGAGGTAGGTGTTAGCTATATTGGTTCACTCCAGCGGCGCGCGAGAGGGCCCGTCCGCTCCTCCCGCTATCCGCAACTCCAGCTGTGTCCTCCGCAGATCCCCCCAGCACAGGGGCCTGCGTCCAGTAATTTTTCCCTCTCGCAATGTCCAGAGAGCAGTCCCACAGGTGGAGTTGGGGCCACCAGTACCACCCCAGAGCCTCACAGCAGCCCGCAGAGCGCGATCCACTGGCGGGCCCGCACCCGCCTCCACAGTCGCCGGCCCGCAGCAGGCCGCGCCCCACTCACCACTCTCGGCTCCGGGGAGCCCAGTGCCCGCCGCGATCTCCGCTGCCGCCGGTGCTCGAGTCCGCAGCCTCCCGTGGTCCTCAGCGGCGGTAGTATGGGGCCCCGCCACCAGCTAAGCCCTGCACCGCTGGTCCCCCGCCTCGGCAGGCGCACAGGTCACCGATCGGAGCTCCGGGCCTCAGAGCACCCCGGGCGCCGCCATCTTGAGATTTTTCGCGGCCGTCTCCACCGCCGCCGATTTATTGCTTGTCCACCCGTCTCGGGCCGACCCAGGCGTGATATCAGGTTCGGGAGCCCCTCGCCAGTCAGGCACTCTCCGTCACCTCGCAGGATAGTCGGTCTGTAGGTCGGATTATGGTCGGATTACGGCGCCGCCGGGCAGAGCCTCACTCGGGTGCGGCCATCTTGCCGTGCGCCCTCTAGCGCCTCTCCTACTCCATGGGGTCTGAAGGCACACTAGAGGGAGTTAGCACTATCTGGAAAATGTGCAGCATGGCCTTCTTGAAGGCCAATATCTGCTGTAGGGTTGACCGAAGGATTTGAGCAGGAGCAGAATTTCATGTGGGGCTGACCTTGGGCCTTGTCACCTCAACCGAGAAAGGCACTATAACTTTGAGCAGACCATCTATTTTGAACCGGATCGCTTCTTATACCCAGTGAAATAAAGCTTTGCCTCTCGCTCCCCAGTTGCCTTTGGGTGCATAAGGACACACATCACACAACTTTGAGTTGTGATTTGAACTGAAGCACCTGAGGCACACGTCTTGTGGGTCCATGACTGACATCAGTCTTGTGGGTCCATGACTGACATCAGTCAGTTGTGGTACAGCTTCAATTCTGCTGATTTCGGGGTAGACCTCATCCGTGGCACACTGGTTTGTGAAGAATTTCGAATCTTGGTAAAACTGATAAGCAGAGCTCCGCATCCACGTTGCAGGGTGTGGAAAGAAGGGAACTGACGTCAGTGTGCAGGGGTGGTGCTTATATGTGGCTCTGCTCTGTCACTTCTTGGATAGTATTAAGTCAAATAGGGGAGCAATCTCCTGATACAGTGTGTCATCTGGGAATATTCTAAATGTGAGGAATCTGCAGTTAGAGGGATTATTCAGAACAAAGAATAGTGGGTTTCTATTCTTATGTTAATCTTTCAACTTACAGCAAAACACTGACACATTGTGACTCTGGGACAAATGGTATAATAATTGATATATACAAGAAAGGAGAAATTATCCTAAAAACTGACTCATCAGCCTGACAGATTCTGAGAGAAATTTTCACAAAAATTTTAATGGTGAATCTTTAAAATGTTGCTGGACGACAATACCAGCTTACCCCCAGCGCAAAGGGGTTTCAGAGTTGGATTCTCAAATATGACCAAGTCTTTGTCCTGCAAACGCTGGTTTACAAGTTCTTGACAAAAAAGAAGATGCCCCTCTAGACTTTACTGCAACTATCGATCATGTAAACAGAATTTACGTATTTGAGTAAATGAGGAAAGAAGGCCTACAATAGCAACTGGTAAACCCAATATACAAGCTGTAGTCACTGAAGAACTCAAGTAACAGGATCAACTAACCCACAAAGTAGTGCCATTACACTATTTAGACTGCACACCAAAATCTCCCGGAAGTTCCCTGTTAAGTGATGGGCGTCATACAGATGAAACTGAGATCAATAAACAAATCAATGATCCTAATATAGAGTACTCAACATGTAATAAAATGTCTTTGTAGAGAGTAAACATACATAAAGTCAGAGTTTCCCCCCAGATGGTGACAATCTACTTATTAGCATTGACATTTGCCTTTAGCAATATTCCTTTTAAGACAAAATGGAAACGTTTCCTCTCATCAATGAAAATTTCTTTACTGTTCTTGTCTCCAAGAATTGCACTTGTGGGGCAGGGTCCTAGAGTACATACTGTCTTCAGGAACATGAAAGGAAATAAGAGGGCAGGCAGGTCTTCAGTCAGATCTCCCAGCTACTTTCCCAGTATCTACTTCTTTTACCACCCTTCTCATCAGTCTCCTTTTTCCCTACTTGCCTGAAAGGAAAGATGAGGTCAGGCATGTCTCCAGCATGAAGCCTCCCTCGACTCCTTAAAGCCCCTTCCCCAATATAACCCCCTGAAAGCACACTCACTACTCGTGAAGGGAATTTCGTGGCGATATCGCTCACTAGTCAACCACACCTCAGACCCCATGACCAAACTGAGGGAAAGGATGGGATGGGAGGAAGATGTGGGCCCCTTGGACGAGAATGACTGGGTAGAGGACAGACTGGCCCCTAGGACATTGGCAATTTCCGTGAAGCTTCGCCTCATCTAGTTGAAATACTTACATTGTGTATACTACAGTCCCTCACGGCTGAACAGGAAGAGGGGTGACTTACCACAGCGGTGTTGGCGATGCAGACACCCAGCGGGCACCTTTTTTCTCATGATCTAGGAATGTTTGATCATCCAAGCATACTGGAAGTGAATTGGCAACACCTTTTCCCAGATCGTCAGCAAGACAGGACGCCAGGTCTGCAGCTAGTTCTATTAGGCCTGATAGATGTTGGTGGGTGGGTGGGTGGTGGAGAGATGCTCGACATAAAAGACTTTTGGTTGGACTGGTCCTCATCATCGCAAAAAGGGATATCGCTAGACAGTGGTGCTCAAGACTCGCCCCGCCATTTCTTGAATGGACCTGGGGGATGGACTATGCCCCTGCAGCAGAGAGATTTGTGTATAAGTCTAGGGGATGTTCAGAAAAATCACCAAAAAATATGGGGCGATTGGGGGGCATACTCAGAATGTCTGCCATCGGAGATCTAGCTCTCATGCTACACTCTTTTGTTAACTTTCCTGCAAAGCAATGTGGGGGTCGGGTTCATTTCAGCAAAGTTTTTTCCTATTGTTGTTCTTCTAGTATGTACCTAAAAACTAATAACAAGTTAAAAAAAATTTTTTTTTTTTTAAGTCAGGTCTCCAGGCAGATAGCTCAGCTCTTTTCCACTCGTGACCTGAAGTGCATGGCTTATACAGCCTAACTAAACAGCGCCACTGCCATGCCCCAAGAATGAATGGACACAATTGACTGAGTTCATGGTAAGCAACACCCATGTTTCTCCCTGCTGTTTGCTATTGAATTGTAGTGGGTCTTTTTTCCCCTTTTGTGCCACCATCTTTAAATAGTTGGCTTCGCTCCCACCTCTTCACCTAACTATAACGTCACTTTAACCTTTGTTTTTTTTCAGTGAGTGCGAAATATATATATATATATATATATATATATATATATATATATATATATATATATATATATATATATCTATATACACACACACACATTTTTTACATATTACAATACAGCAAGGTTGCTTGACAGCTGAAACACGTCGTGAGTTGCTGATATGATTGGTGAATAAACACTTGAGTGAGCATATATTTTGAACATTTGTGTATTATATAGAATATATAGTGTGCACCAAGACTAATTAAGTGATTTTGGGGACTTATGGAAACAAATTAATGGGCCTGTCATTTTTTCTTTAAAATTATGATTTTAAATTATGATCTCTATTCTATCGCACAGCCAGGCCTGTGTTGCCTGTGGATTGATTTGTTTCTACTGTTTTGAGAAATAGCTTTGAATGTGATGTTATGTTACCGCTACTCTTGCCGGGACATATGTCCCTAAATTGCTTGACCTCCTGTTTTTTGTTCTTCATTCAATAAATAGACTTTTAAAATAAAATTATGATTTTGAAAACAGTTTTTAAAGTGTGAAATCGCTCACCAACCAAACCCTCTCTTCGACCTGCACACAAAAAGGAATGTGTATTAGCTATACGCCTGACTCAGCTCTCCCTCCATGAAAAAAAGGATGTGCCTATGAGACACCTCATTATTCTTCCTCACCCTCCTCTGGCCTCACCCATAGCAAATTCACATTATGTGTAGATGTGTACCGATCTCTGCACCTCCTACTCCACTCTCCACATTTTGCCTCAGTTCTCTGCTACAGCAGAGCCTACATTCACCATCCCCTACCCCCTTCTTTACCAACCTGCTCCATTACTGAGTTGACTCCCTGCTAAGATCCTTCTGGAGTTTCGTTCTCCAAAGCTACTACAAAAGAAAAAGGAAGTTCTGTCACAGAACGGAAATTGCCATCTCAATAAAGCAGCACGTTAAACAGTGATGAAATAAGAAAAAGAATCAATCACAGAACATTACAAAATAATCACAGAACAAGAAGAATCTACTACAGAAAAAACACAATCACAAATGGAAAGACTTTGACTATTCACCACAGTAAGTACTGTACCCTGGGATGTCCAAGCACTGGACACTACAAGGGCAGGCACAACTCAAGAGTGATGGTTCCACATGCTCCCAGGCTTACAGAACCTCCTTCACTACAGTGTCGTTTTTTCCACCTTAGTGGTAATATATGAAGGCCTGGAAAGAGTTTAGAGGCCAGATGGTGAAGGTTGTGGGTCATAGGTCTGGAGAAAAGTTAGGGTTGAGAGTACAGGAGTTGTAACAGTCATTTGCTCTTCCATCTGAGGCCTCCTACCCTAAATGCAGGAAAATTCCCACCCACAAATTTTAGCTGATGAGGCTGTAATGAGGAGTAACTCAGGTTGCTGATTTACATATGATGTTGTCTAGAACGTTAATCTGATGAGCAGTAGAAGCGGACTATACACAGCTCCATTTGTAATGAGTCATAGCCATAGCATCAAAAGTACTGTGGCTTAGAGAATTCAAAACTACATTGAGATCCTATATTGGGACATGTTTTGTGATAGACAGAAACACCTGCAGACGGCTCTCAAAGTTCCTCAAGACAATCCAACTGTGGACAGAAGAAAAACTAGGGGGCTGCCAGATGTCCCATACACAAATCTACATTGATGCCCAAATTTGACAAAGAGGAGACAAACAAAAGGATCAAATCAATTGCTCATATCAGCAGATTGATTTCGCTTTTCAGGGCCGTGTATCAGAAGTATATTGTGTTTGTTACTCTTTACTAGTAGAAACAAAGAAAATAAGTTACTTACCTGTAACTACGGTTATCCAGTATTGTTATCTTTCATAGATTCACATGTCTGAATCATTACCCGTGGACCCCCATCTCGACAACGGGAAATGATTCAGGCATTTGAATCTATGAAAGATACCCCAATACTGGGTAAAGAACAAGTTACTTACCTTCGGTAACACTTTTTCTGGTGGATACAGTATCTGCCTGTGGATTCCTCACCTTTTGAATTACCCCTGCGCCAGCATTCCACGGAAATTCTTTTCTTAGCTCTCCCACGTCGACAAGGACGTCTTAATAGCACGGCTCCACTCGCGATTCCGTATGACGTCACCGGAGCCATAAGAAGACCTCGTTGGCGTGCTGTCAGTTCCACCCATTTTTTCCGTGCCTTCGAGGCGAACGGGCGGACCGACAGCAAAACACAAGTATACCCAGTATACATAATATATATATACAAATACACATAGTATATACATAAGTAGAAAGGAAAAGCCAATAACCAAAGCATTTCCTAGCAACAAACTGTATGCATGAAAATGACAAATAGAAAATGACAATGTCAGACAGACAGAACTTTTTTTCCTGGTATATGCAGGAGGACAACGGGGAGGCGGGTGGGTCAGTGAGGAAGCCACAGGCAGATACTGTATCCACCAGAAAAAGCGTTACCGAAGGTAAGTAACTTGTTCTTCTGATGGATACATCTGCCTGCGGATTCCTCACCTTTTGAATTGAATCCCCAAGCTGTCCCTGTCTCGGAGGAGGATGTCCACCTGCCTATACCAAAAAATGTTGCAGTACAGAGCGTGCAAAATGGACGTCCCTCCTAACCTCCGAATCCAAGCAGTAATGCTTCGCAAAGGTCACAGATGTCTACAACAGGAACACCTCTAGCCAAAGCAGAAGAAGACTTAGCTCTGGTGGAATGAGCTCGAATACCTTCAGGAGGCTCCTTCTTGGCCAGGGCGTAGCAGATCTTGATACACAAGATGATCAACCAGGAGAGAGTTCGTTTGTGGACAGCTTTGCCTTTCATTCATCCGATGTAGCCCACGAAGAGCTGATCATCCAGCCTTAGGTTCCTGGTTCTGTCCAGGTAGAAGCTGACAGCCCTCTTAGCGTCCAGGCGATGAAGTCTCTCCTCCTCCTTGGAAGGGGGAGGATAGAAGGTAGGTAAAGTAATAGACTGTCCTAAATGGAAAGGAGTAACCACCTTAGGCAGGAAAGCAGCCCTGGTCCTGAGAACCATCTTTTCTGCATGAATGGTCAAGAACGGAGGTTTAGAACTAAGAGCCTGAAGCTCACTTACCCTCCTGGCTGAGGTAATGGTGATCAGAAAGACAGTCTTAAAAGAAAGAAGCCTCAACGGACAACTATGAAGAGGCTCAAAAGGAGAACCCATCAAAAAAGTAAGCACTAAATTCAAATCCCACTGAGGCAAAATGAAGGGAGTGGGAGGAAACTTATTGGTGAGGCCCTTAATGAACCTCATAACAATGGGAGACTTAAATAAAGACGGCTGGTCCGCCAAACAGAGGAAAGCCGACAAGGCCGACAAATAACCCTTTACTGTAGCCACAGAACAACCCTGCTGGGCCAAGGAAAGTGAAAATCCTAGAATGTCAGATAAGTGGGCTTTCAAAGGATCAATAGACGTTTCTCTTGGACCACCTAGAGGAATAAATAGATTTGGTAGAGTGTCACCTGGACGTTAAAATAACATCCACCACATCCGGTGGGAGAGAGAAAGAACTCAGATTGTCCCATTCAATCTCCAGGCATGAAGGTGCAAGCTCTGGAGGTGGGGGTGTAGAACCTGCCCCTGCGAGAGGAGGTCTGCCCTGAAAGCGAGACGGAGCGGAGGGTGCGATGAGAGGTGAAGTAGATCTGTGTACCACACCCTTCTTGGCCAATCCGGAGCCATCAATATGACTTGGGCCCGGTCTTGGCGAATATACCTCAGAACCCGAGGAATCAAGGTTATGGGAGGAAATGTGTAAAGGAGTTGCGAACTCCAATCCAATTGAAACGCGTCCCCCAACGCTCCCTGCATCGGATACTGAAGGCTGCAGAACAATGGGCAGTGCACGTTCACCCGAGTGGCAAAAAGGTCCACCCGAGGAAACCCCCACATCCTGAAGATGTGCTGGATCACCTCCGAATGAAGCCGCCACTCGTGATCGGCCGAATAATGCCGACTGAGACTGTCCGCACGCACATGTAGCACCCCTGCCAGGTGATTTGCCATCACACAAATCTGATGGCCCTGAGCCCAGGACCGGAGCCGCAGAGCCTCTCTGCACAGACGATACAACCCTACCCCTCCCTGTTTGTTTATGTACCACATCGCGGTAGTGTTGTCTGCCAGGACTTGAACCGACTGACCGCGAAGGGAGGGAAGGAAGGCCTTGACAGCCAAACGTATTGCCCACAATTCACAAAAAGGTTGATGTGAAGCAACCTTTCCTCTGGAGACCAAAGACCTTTGATCTCCAGATCCCCCAGATGAGCACCCCACCCTAGAGTGGAGGCATCTGTGATTACTGTGGCCACCGGTGGAGGAGGATGAAACCTGTCTTCCTTGAGACAGTTTGCCCTGCACACTCCTCCAAGACAGCTCCGCTGCAGTGTCTCTGGAGATTGACCTTCTCCCCGAGATCTCCATTGTGCTGATACCACTGTCTGCGGAGGCACCACTGTCTGCGGAGGCACCACTGGAGCGCCCTCATGTGCCAGCGTGCATGGCTGGCCAACAGAATGCAGGAAGCGAACAGACCGAGTAGGACCTTTAGGACTGGAACAACCGCTCCATCATGAAACAAAGGAGTCATCTCCTGAATGTCGAGATTTCTCTGCGGTGGCGGAAAAGCTTGACATACAGTAGTGTCCAGTACTGCCCTTATGAACAGGCTGCGATGAGAGGGCACCAGGTGAGATTATGGCACATTTATCGAGAAACCCAAGTTGAAACACAATCGCGTCGTTGCCTGCAAGTGACGTAACACCATCTCTGGTGACTTTGCTTTGAGCAGCCAGTCGTCCAGATAAGGGAAAACAGGAATCCCTGATCTGAGATGTGCTGCCACCACCGCCATCACCTTTGTGAAGACCCGTGGTGCGGAAGTGAGACCGAACGGGAGGACCACAAACTGGTAATGTTGCGACCCAACCGTAAACCGGAGATACTTCCGATGCGACTTCAGAATAGGAATGTGGAAATACGTATCCTATAAGTCAATCAACACCATCCAGTCTTCCTGTTGCAGCGCCAAAAGAACCTGAGCTAAGGTCAACATCTTGAACTTTTCCTGCCTGAGGTAAAAATTCAAAACCCTGAGGTCCAGGATCGGTCTTAGCCGGCCGTCCTTTTTGGGAATCAGGAAATAACGGGAGTAACATCCGACCCCTTTCCTGCTTCGGAACCACCTCTATTGCACCTTTCTGTAGTAAGGCAAGAACCTCCTGCTTTAGAAGCAGCAAATGGTCCTCTGAACAGCATTCTTGGAGAGGAGGGTAAGGAGGTGGAAACTCTTGAAAAGGTAGTGCGTACCCATTTTCCACAAGATTCAAAACCCAACAGTCTGAGGTAACCGATTTCCAATCTTGTAGAAAATGGGACCCCCGACCCTCTACAGGACCAGCATGCTCCAAGATGGGGGATCTAGAGCTGCTTTCCCGTGGTACCAGTGGTGGGGACAGGGGAGGAGGAGGAGGAGGAAGACTGCTGTCGAGAAGCTCCCCGAAGACGGTCTCTACCTTTTCCTCTGTACGACCTGTACAGAGGGTTCTGCTGCTGCTGTTGCTGAGGCTGCTGACGGCCTCGAAAGGAAGCCGCCTTCCCAAAGCCTCGATACCTTTTGTATCCATAGCCCCTGGGCTGGAACTGCAGGCCCAAGAATCTTGCAGTAGCCCTACTGTCCTTGAACCGCTGCAGTGCAGAGTCCACCTTGGTACCAAACAACCTTGACCCATCGAAGGGTAGATCCAGTAAAGTAGCCTGAACATCTGGCGAGAAACCTGGCGATCTAAACCAGGCATGCCTTCTAGCAGCAATCGAGAAACCCATGACTCTGGCAACAGAGTCTGCTGTGTCCAAACCGGACTGGATGACCTGACGGGCTGCTGCTTGTGAATCTGAAAGTGCCTCAAGAAAATGAACACGATCATCTTCAGAAAGTTTAGGAGCCAACTGCTTGACAGAGTCCATTAGGGCATGAATGTACCTTCTTAGCAAACACGTGGCGTTCGTTGACATCAGAGCCATACTTGCTGAGGAAAACACCTTTTTGGCCGACTGCTCTAACTTCTTCGAGTCTCTATCCCCCGGGGTGGTAGGGAAGGATCCAGTTGACTGCTTGGAACAAGAAGCCTGAACCACCAAGCTTTCTGGAGATGGATAGGCAGAAAGGAAAGCTGGATCACCAGGAGTAGGTTTATACCTTCTTGCCACTGATCTAGAAACTGCAGGGGCAGACAAGGGTTTCTGCCACACCTCCATTATTGGTTCCGTCAATGCCTCATTGAAAGGCAGCAGAGGCTCATTAGAAGAGGAAGGAGAATTTAACACTTCAGTCAGAATATTTGACTTTACCTCAGCTGAGGGCAACTGAAGGTCCAACAATTCAGCAGCTTTTCTGATGACCAAGTGATAAGGAGCAACATCCTGTGAAGGTAAAGCCTTCGGAGAAGAAAGCTCCCACTCCAGGGAAGTATCAAGGCCACTAGCCTCACGTAGACCTTCGAATTAGTCTACGGAGTCGAGAATCTCCCCTTCCTCCTGCTCTTGCTGGTACTCATCTTCCTCCAGCAGTCTTTGCGCTTCCCTCCTGGAACGCTGCTTCCGGATCGGCGTCGGCGGCGCCGGTGACAACGGAGCCGAAGGAGGACCTTCCGAAGTGGGCAACGGTGCCAATCGAATCCGGGACGACACCGGCCCAACATCAGAAGGCACCAGTAATTGAGGTATCGGAGTCGAAAACCTCGGCGCCGGGAACTGCCAAGATGGAGCCGTCGGCATAAAAGCCACGAAAGGTGCCTGGGCATACTGCTGGGGGATGCCCAAATTAAAGGCAAGCGGACCCACGGGGCCAGAAGGCGCACCGGTAGGGTAGGATGCCCTAGCAAACATGCCAAACATCGCATTAAGGAAATGCGACGGATCCGATCCTGGTCCTTGGAAAGGAGGATACGGATCTGAATTCCCCTGGTCTGGATCCATCCGAGGCCGCACGGGGGGCTGAGGCTGCGGAGCCAGAGACATCGGCGCCCGCACAGGTGAAGCCGCAGGAACAGGAGAAGACTCCCTGGGAGCCGGAGAACTCCTGGACGCCGGTGAGCCTCTGGGCGCCGGAGTATCCCTGGGCGCCTGCGAATCCCTCAGAGCCGGAGAGTGGGCCGGAGTTGTCTGTGGAGAAGGCGACGGAGATATAAAGTCCTTTTCACAACGCCGCTGTACGGGAGAGGCTGATCTCGAAGCCCTGCCCTTTGAAGAACCATGTCGTGATCCATGTCTTCTCTTCGACTTCTTATGCTTCTTCGACTTCGAAGTATGCGAGGTTGACGACTTTGATCGTTTACAACCCCTCTTCTCCTTTTTCGCCCACGCTATAAAGAGTTTGGCCTCACGTTATTTCAGCGCCTTTGGGTTCATCTTCCGACAACTGCTGCCACTCAATCTCCAGGTCTGGAGATACAAAATGTGCAGGCACGGTTGTAGGACTCTGCTCTGCTGCTGCGACAGAAGATCATCCTGAAGTAACAACTTGAATGGAGGACAGGTGCTCATGAACAGGAGTTCCAGGTACCATACTCTCCTGGTCCAATCCGGTGCCACTAAGATGACTTGAATGCCACAAAAGAAAAAGGGGTAGGGCCCTTGGAACTAAGCGAGGTTAGACCACTAGTATACCATAAAAAACAAGAATATACCTCATGTGATGATCAATGATAATATTACTCAATAATGACCATGACAATCAATCAAATGATGAAAAAAAAGCAGTTGTTCATTTACTTCATCAATCAACTTAAACATATTATAGCAGCATACTGTTGGTATCATAACAGTAGCATATTATTGATATACCCATGATTCAATTATGAAGTTAACAGTGTGAGCAGTGACACTATGAAAGTTAAAAAAAAAAGCATGCATAGTACTGATAAATGTCACCAATAATTTGTGACCACAAATGTAAAAATATGAAAAATAAATTCTGATTTTAAAATACAGTTCCAGATTTACAATATATTAAGTATAGTAAATGTCTGTGAGGGAAGTTTCTCAAAACCGTACTCTATTTATAGCATGGGAATGAGGCAGCGGGCTGTGGCACAGTTGTTTTTGAAAACACAATTGTTTAATGAATTTGTTTTAAAGGAGGCTCTATCTGAGAATTCTTCAAGCCTAGTACCCCTGGTTGGAGGAATCAATGTGTTTTGACTGCAATACTTGGAGCACTTTATTGCTAGTTTTAAGGAGGAATACAGCAGGCAATGCCTTAATAGTATCTGCAGAATGAAGAGACGACTGATATGGGGGACAATTTAATATGGATTGTTTTGGGCATGCAGATTCAATAACCTAGGCAGGGACTACTTCTGAACAGAGGTCCCAGGTCTCTCACACTGCCAGATGAGGCTATGTGTTCCACTATTAATTTTGTATTACTATCGCTGTATGTGGTGGCTTCGTTCACCTTCCCATGAAACCGGCCACACAAGGCCAGTATCTGGAGAAGTATCCAGGCTACAGGCATCTCGGAGTTCTTCATACCAGTTTTCCTCATCACATTGTGGGATATAATCATCCATTTCATTACTAACTGTCGTTGTCCGAGTCAGTGCTGAAAAAAATGTGCAGAGTTTAGGCCCAAGCAGGTGGGATGGGCAAGGATTGCCTGTTGGCTGCATGCCGGTCAGAGCCGAGCACTGCCTTGGTCATGGTGGATTCTGCTTGGAGTCGTATAGCACCAGGGGCTCCAAAACCATCTCTAGCATTGTCGATGCAAAGGGATCCTGCGCACTAGATGTCGCCGGAACTGAAGTTGCCACCAAGGCTATACGCGATGCAGGTTCAAGGGTCACAGATGGCACTGAGTGCGGACCTGGTGTCAAAAATCTAACTAGAGGCACTTGTTGATACTTGGGGCCCAAAGGAGCTCCAGAGGGAACTGGTAAAGTCCCAAAAACGTGCAGCATGGCCTCTCTGAAGAGATGGCCTCGCTGTGACGCAGCCAAAGGACCCAGAAACTCAGGGTGCATTGGGACTAGACTGCATCGCTCCGATGGAGATTGGGAGCAAAGCCAGGAGGCGTGCGGACAACCTTGTGCCCTCTCTGGAAGCTGACAGTGGCAGGAATAGGTTGATTCCATCTTCAACATCTTATGTTTTTTCTTGGACTTACCCGAAGACTTCTACCAAGTCGATCATCTGCAGCGGGAACAACTTCAGGAGTGGGACCTTCCTTTTTACTTCGACCGGTCGCAGAGTGGAGTCTTCTCATTTTTGGTGACGTATCATTTTGCCTCACGATCCTGTATGGTTTTCAGTCTCTTCTGGGCACAGTCCTCATAGGCCCTGGAGCTGTGTTCCAACACCAGGCACCAAAGACACATTTCGTGAGAGTCCATCACAGGCATCTGTTTGAGACAGCCCCTACTCGGTTTGGACCCTGACGTGTAGGGGTGACATTTTTTCTTACAAACTGGTCAAGTTTGACAGCAAAATTGGTTTTCAAGACCAAGGAGAAGCTACGGATCCATGTCTGAAGGGGCATAAAGAAAGGAACTGATGCCAGCGCTCATGGGTGGAGATTATATGCAGCTCTGTTTGTCACTTCAAGTGTGGAAGGACATTGGCGCAGAGTGAACAATGCCACCTACTGGCAACTAGGAGCACTGCTAGAAAGCTTCCCGTTCCAGTCTTGCGCCAGTGGAATATTCACAAAGTGAGGAATTTGTAGTTAAAAGCATCCATCAGAAATTAGTCATCCATTTGGTCTTTCCATAGTATCAGGGTTAAAGATACAAATCCTTCCCTCATGAATAAATTTCTTCTCCAGAAAGCTGTGCCTCTTAGCAGTAGCGGAGGAAGCCTCAAAATTCAAGGTGGTCTTGAAACAAACTTGTTAATGTAGTCCGCTTAAAAAGCATATCAATGTCACAGATATCTTAATAACTGAAACAGCTTCAGCTGCTTCAACCTACTGATCAGCTCAAACCCTGCTTCTTGGTGCTGTGGCCTTCAAAAAAGGTGGATATTTTCCACTTCAACTGAAAATGTTTCTGTTCTCCTAAAATTAACAGTGAACTAATTTCTCTCCAATAAACCTTTAGCAAAACATGAATAAAAAATACAACAAGAAAGGCTCTTCCCCATAGTGCAGCAAGCTGGATTTCAGTTAAAAAAGAAAACATTACTTAGTTGTTATTCTAGTTCTCCTTCAGGGGACTCTCCATATTGAAATCATAAGCACTGATATGTATTTGTGAGAACAAGTCCACAAACCAAAAACTTGGATTTACAACTGTCTCATCTTTTGAAGACAGAATTTAAGTACTCTGCTCACATATATTGTGTTTAAAGATCTTTCCAGAGAAGAGAAAAGATTCTGAAATAATGTTGGGAGAGAAGTAGAATGACCAAGGTGTAAACCATAGACTTCTTTGAGAACAACATTTTATGTGACACTGTATAGAGTACATGGCAGCCATGTGCGCTGATGTAATTGCCCCTTATGGAAAGGAAGCTTTATGTATTGATTCTAATTGAAGACTCATGAGTTTTGAATGCTCGTATGGAGTAGGAGATTTGCTAACAAACAAAAACCCTGAAAAAAAGATATTTATAAATGACATTTCCTGTGAAAGCAGCAATATGTATCTTCAAAGTGGATAACTCTGACCCCGATTGGTCTAGAGTAAATGTGGAAGTACTGCTTCTTCGTGAGACTTTCTGGGATCCACATTTTTCTGCACGCACCAGATGCAGAATTACTTCCATTTGAAAGCACAGAAAGCTCTAGTAGATGGGTGTTTTGCCTCCTTCAGAATGACCAATGATTCCAAAGGGAGATTCAACTGTCCATACTGTAGGAGTTCAGGAACCAAGCCACACGAAATTCAAGGTTTGTAGGTGGGGGGGGTTTGATTTGGCCCTTCAACTTGTGAAGGCGATCCAGCCGGTATGGGTGCCTTATATCTGTTAGCTCTGATAGGTGAAGATGGGTGAACCACCACTGGCATGACCACTCCAGTGGTGTGCGGATCATCTTTGCTCAGGAAATGTTAGCCTGATGATGACTGACAGGATCACAGGTACTGAAGGAAATGTGTACAGAAACCACTCTTGCCAAATAGTCCTGGGTATGGGCTTTTTTTTCAGTGCCTGTGAAGATATCCAGCTAACGATACCCCATGCTTTGAAGACGCCACATAGTATCTCTCCGTTCATAACCCTCTTGAAAAATTCTGCTTAGTAAATCTGCTTCTGTATTCTGAACACCTGGAGCATGCAACACTGTTATTTGAAGGACTCTGACCATCAGCCATTTTCAAATCATTTGTGTTTCGAGAGACGACACTCTAGATCTTCTTCCTTGTTCAAATAATGCACTTAGTTTTGTCTTTCTGCCCAAGCAAATGGTTTTCTTTATTTCTGGGAGAAAGGTCTTAGGAGACAGGTGGGCTGGTCTCAATTCCAATAGGCTGAAGTGGTACAACATTACTTTTTGAGATCATGGGCGCTGTATTGGAAATGATTCATATGGGCTCCACAATCCATAAGAGATGCATCCGAAACATGGATTGGAATTATTTTTGTGAAAGGGAACACATTATAGAAGATTCTCCGCCTTGCACCACAATAGGAAAGACGGAATTGCAGCATGAGGTAGAATTAGCTCGTGTTCCCAACTGTGAAGAGTATCCACTGATCATCCAAACACTGATGAAGAGGCTGCCAGTGGAGACGAGCATGATGCAGAAGGAAGATGCAGGCAGCAATGGATCTCAGTAAAGATGAGATCAGGCAAGCAGTCACTTGTGATCTCTTTGGAAAAATGTTTAAAACGAATATAGATGATCTCGCCAAAGTAGGATGTACTTTTACCACTTGTGTGTCCAGCACTGCTTCCAGCTAATAGACAGACTGAAGTTGATTTTGCAGGAATGATCAGCAAACCCAGTCTTTTTAGAGTTGCAATAGACTTCTGGAAATGCAGCATAACCTTTTGGGGGCTTTTAACAGTCAGCTGTCTAGGTATGGGTAGACTAATAGTCTTTGTCTTCTCAGCGGTCTGATACTTTGAAAAGGGTCTTACCAATTATTTCTACCCAAAAGGAAGGCCAATTACTGGTAATAGTCTTTCCTAAAGGAAAACCTCAGTAATTTCTTTGTGTTTCTCCACTACTGGAAAATAAAAGTATGCATCTTTAATATCTATAATGCAAATTCAATCCCCATGAAGGAGCAGAGTGTAGATTTGGTGGAGGGCCAACATCTAGAATTTCTCTGCCAGTTTCAAAACAATGATGGGCCTGTTTGGTCTTTTCTTTCGAACTAGAAAGTAATGGTAATAAATTCGGTTTCCCTTATGAGACCGAGGCAGGCATCTATTCCATAGCTTGGTTCTCCAGAAAGATGTTGGCTTCTAATTGAAGCTTGTCTAGTTCTCAATGGCAACATTTCTTAGGAGTATTGGATAGACAAGATGATGTGAACCTCAGAGAAGGGCAAGTTACCTACCATTCGTGTAACACTTTTTGGTGGATGCTTAATTTAGCTGCAGATTCCTCACCTTAAGGATATCCTCCAGGTGTTAGACTGGATCTGGATGTTTTCTCAGCATTACTACAATGCACAGCTAGGAGGCACTGAGTGGCTCCACAGTGGCCTCACTCCTCCGGAAGAGATGAAGCGGAATATAAGTGCCACATCCAAGTGCTCGTTAACATCCATTTCATGTTCAACTATTTCCGTGCACTCAGACGGGGGAACACAAAATGATTTTCAATACCAGTGTTAAGAACGCCTAATGTGGAACATTTTAAGATGGTAAAAAGAAACCACTCCACAGAATGGGCAAGTGGGAGTGCAGTGAGGAATCTGCGGTTAGTTAGAGAGTCCTCTATAAAAAGCATTATCGAAGGTAAGTATCTTGTTCTTCTGCAGATTCTCACCTTTAGAATAGATACCAAAGCAGTACCTCCCAAAGTGCAGGGCCTGATGAGAGGATTCAGACCAAAAAGCCCTGCTGGACCGAGGGGGTGAAATGTCCTTCCCGTCAGACCTGTGTGTCAAGACATTAGTGCTTCATGAACATGTGTACTGACGCCCACACCACAGGCTGACAGATTTCAAGAACAGGCACTCCACATGCCAAAGAGGTGGGCACCTTTGGCCCTGGTAGAGTGAGTACTCAGTCATTCCGGAGGCTACCTCTTTGCATTAAGATCTGCTGCGCATTTGCTGAGGACTTTCCACCTTTACAAAGTCCTTTCTGCACCACCTTACCTTTCTTTGTCCCCAAGAACTCTGCGAAAACCTGTTTGCCCACCCGATGCCGTTTGGAGCCATCATATAAAAGCTTAAGGCTCTTTTGTGGTCTAGCCGATGGAGTCTCTCCACCTCTTTCGAGAGGTGAGAAGGAGCAAAAACTATTTGAGGGTGATGGATTGCCCAACGTGAAAAGGAGTCACAACTTTTGGTACAAAGGCTGCCTAGTTTGTCTGGAAGAAAGGTGGTGTTGGGCTGCTGCACTGAGAGAAGCTGGAGCTCACTCAGGTGTGGGAAGCTGTGAAGGGTTGGAAAGAAACGGAAGGGCATAGCCCTGCTAGACAATCTGGAGGACCCATCTGTTAGATGTGATGAATGTTATGTTATTGGGATTTACAAAGCACGACTAATCACCTGAAGTGCATACAGGAGCTGGAGAAGGTGTGTAGGTCGTCTGCCAGGTGTTAGTTGACGAGCCAGGTCTTCAGCTTCTAGCGGAATTCCAGAAGTGAGGAGGAGGTCCTTTTGTGTGAAGGAAGTTTGCTCCAGGTTTTGGGTGCGAGGTAGGAGAGGCTAGGCCTTCTGTTCTGCTTTTGCGGATGTGAAGGGTGTGTGTGAGAGAGTGAGGCAGAGCGTAGGAGTCTAGTGGGATGGTGGAAGTGGAGGCGACAGTTGAGATAAGCTGCACCAATGTTGTGCAGTGCCTTGTATGAATGTGTGAGGAGTTTAAATTGGCTGCACTTGTGTATCAGCAGCCAGTGGAGTTCTCCGAGGTGTGGCGTGATGTGGGTGTGTTGTGGAAGGTCCGGGATGAATCTAGCTTCAGCATGCTGAATGGTCTGAAGTTGGAGGAAGAGGCGGTTGGGGGTATCAGCATAGTGTGTGTTGCCATAGCCTAATCTACTAGTGACTAGGGCTTGAGTAACGGTATGCCTGTTGCTCTTGGGGATTCATTTGAAGAATTTTTTGAGGATGCGTAATATGTGGAAGCAGGAGGAGCTGTCTGGGCTCAACTGTGACACCATGTTGAGTATAATGTCTAAGATGATTCCCAGGTTTCTTGCGTGGTTAGTGGGTGATGGTGTTGGACCAAGTTCTGATGGCACCAGGTGGAGTTCTTGTTCCCGAAGATCAGCACTTCTGTTTTGTCCTAAATTAGTTTCAAGTAGATAGTTTTCATCAATTCTGCTATGCAGATCATGCATTTGCTGAAGTCGGATCTGGATGTCGGGGACTTGTCTGACATTGAGAGGATGAGCTGGGTGTCATCGGTGTAGGAGATGATGGAGATGCTGTAACATCTTATGACATCGGTGAGTGGTGTCATGTAAATATTGTACAATGTGGGGCAGAAGGATGATCCTTGAGGGACTCCGCAGATCAAGTCCTTGGGCTCTGATGTGTAGGGAGGGAGTGTGACTCGCTGTGTTCTCCCTGTGAGGAAGGAGCATATCCAATCGAGGGCTTGACCTTGGATGCCTTTTGGGTGTAGTCTTTTGATGAGGCTGGAGTGTGACATGGTATCAAACGCAGGTGAGAGGTTCAGCAGTATTAGAGCCGCAGTTTTTACTCGGTCAGTAGGGTGCGGATCTCATCTGTGGCGTCGATGAGTGCAGTCTCCGTACTGTGGTTACTTCACAAGCCGGATTGTGAGAAGAATTGCCACCACGAGGGAAAATGTCGGATTCTGCGGTTTGAAGGCTGATCCCACAGGCAAGGGAGACTAGGAAGATCGGTGCCCCTGGTTACCTCCACATTGTCTGCCTGATCCCTAGCCAAAAACGGGCTGAGGTGACTGCAGAGTGGCTGAGGGGGCTTGGCACTGTTTATTCACCAAACCTCTGGATTAGACTTGGAGGGACCGAAACTGATGAGGGAACTGTCTGGCAGGGGTCGAAAGGCCCACAGAGAGCACTGTGGCCAGGTTTTAATAGGAGTGCTTTTGGGTGGAATCTGCATTTTCGCCAAACAAGTGGGATCCATCAAAAGACATGTCCATGAGGAATGCATGTACATCTCCAAAGACGCCTGTGGATCTCGTCCAAGTATGGCGATGAAGCACCACACTAGTGCTGACTGCTGGTCCGATCAGTAGTTAAAAAATTAAAACAAACAATATTTCTTAACGGTAGAAAACAAATCACTTAAAGTAATATGAAAACACAAGAGAGAAAAAATTACTGCAAATGCAAGTATCATGGCGCAAGTACATGAAGTTGTCTAGGTACGCTGTACTAAAGGTTGCTCCAAATGTGCAAAATGTGACGGAAGTGCTCGTGCAGCGTGACAAGTGAGAATGAGGTGATTGGATACATAAAATATAATAAAAGTTGAAGTTCGCAGTGCTTAAGAAGCCTGCGTGCGGCCTGTCGGGTGTAACCGAACCCAAAATCCTCATCAGAAAGGGCAACTAGAGGCTTCTCTTAGAAGTCCAAATCAGATTAGGCCTTAGGACAGGCAATCTGAGAGCGTTGACGTTTCGACCCAAAAAAGGGCGGTTACTTAGAACCATCTGGGTGGGTCTTCATCAGGATGCGAGGGAGGGGCAAATTAGAGTTGCATGAAATAAACATTCCATGGGGAGAATCCTATGGGGTTAAATCGACGGCAGGCCTGCTCATCTATGCAAAATGAAATTCTCAAGGCAAAAAGCTTGACTAAGTCAGTTATGGGGGCCCTTCCAGGTCATTAAGGAATGAGCTAGAATGGCCGGTGTGCCGATGGCAATGAAAACAATATAAGCGCTGGGCTGATTAAGGTACTAAACAATACCAAGGTCCTGAGGTTCACTGGGTCACCCCATTAGATTGTAATGGACTGCTCGTCCTAAGCAATAAGTAGTGTACAGACTAGAACAAGTCACATACTTAGCTACATTCAGGCCATCTTGAATGGCTTGAGCCAAGGAGGCCCTAAATTCTTCCTGGCCCCCTAGCAGGATCTCACTCGCCACATCCGAGGCCAGTAGACAACTGGCACTGACCAACCTAAAGGCTAGGCTGTCCCAAGAGAGGAAACATTTCCAAAATGCCTCAATCCTTTTTGACTTTCTGTTGGAGGAGCTGTGTGGAACAAATTAGGATTCACCTTGCTGGTGGAAGCCTGGACCACCAAATTCTCAGGAGTAGGATGCTGAGTAAGACATCAGGGTCACCAGGCACCGTCTGTGATGCCTTGCCTACCTGTTCACTGGTGGGCAAGAGCAAGGATTAGACCAAATGCCCAAAAGAGTGTCGGTTAGTGCTAGACTGAAGGGCAGAAAGGAGTCTGAATAAGTCCGCCCCTGGCTAATAAAAGACTTCAGTAAGCATACCTGTTTTCGCTTCAACAAAAAGGACCTGTAAATCCAGGACCTCAACTGCATGTCTGATGACTCCCGCAAAGGAAGCCCTCTCTTCCTTTGGTGGCCCAAAGGGAGAAATCAACCACATAGCGGAGAAATCAACCACATAGCAGGGAAAGTATCAAGCCCACTGACCTCTTGCAAATCCATATACAAACTGTCATCATCATAATGTGGGGAGAAAAACAACCTCATCATCTTCAATGTCATTTCCAAGTGGTGGCAAACTCTGGTCATACTTAGAAATGAAATGCTGGTGGAGCAAATGAGGACTGCTCTGTGGTAGGGTTGTGTTTTGTCTGAATCAGACTGTACGGGAACTGGTTGCACTGGAATGGAGTCATAGTATAACCTTAGTTGAGGGTTAAGGTATAGAAGTCTCAGGGTCAGACAATGGTGTTAGCATAGGATCCACCTCACATGCTGGTGAGACTGGCGTTGATAAAAGAGGGACCAGCGCAGGTCTTGGAGCCAGTCGGAGCCAATAGGAGTCGGCGCCGAACCCGAGGTGGGTTCTACTGCCTCAGTCAGTGTTAAGGAATGATCTGCGGGCGATAATCTGACTGAAGGCCCCTGCAGCTCCTTGGGTTCTAGTCGTTCCTTGGAAGCCTGATCCCACCGGAAGCACTGAGATATATACTTCCGTCTCCTTTAACCCAGGTAGAGACACCTAACCGTAGGATCGAGACTGAGTGGCTGCCCGTCCCGAGGAGTACTCGACCGACTCAGGCGGTCTGGACCCCCAAAAGTAAGTTTTTCTTAACTCCCACCCTGTAGTATCCTTGCTAATAGCGGGACACATCTACCAGTGCCGAATGATCTCCCTCCCCTCTCCACAGCTGAAGTAGACACCGACTACGCGATGATTACCCAGGACCCGGTATTGTTTGCCGCGGCTGTTTTCTAATGCGCACTCCGCATTTCGTTTGATTATCTCAATAGTAAGTTCCATCCAGCTTTTATTAAGCCTTATTTCATCTTAAGCGACCTGCCACAATTAACTCCCCGCTATCATTCCAGAGGTCACTCCAGTGAACCCCGACTGCACGGTGATTCCTTGCCTTCGTGAATAATACGCCGCGGTCGTGTAACCCCTACACGTACCCGAATTACTCGTATAAGTGGACCCACCCCCTTACTTGTAACTCCACCTTAGAGCCTCTTAGCCTGCCCCGGTTACCGGATCTGTATGTCGACCCTTTATAGGCTTCATTCAGGCCCGTTAAATATTGCGTTTTACCACGTTTGATCGCTTGCTTTGCCAGCACTGAGGTTGTTCAAAATACTCACAGCCTCCATAGTTTCACCCAGTAACCCATGTATGAAATCTACTCCAGGAATTCACCCTGCTGACATGTTTTTTTAGGCACGTAGCTCTGCCTTATTTCTTACTCTTTCTGATCCTTTCTTTTTCCGCCACTCTCTATATGCTCATCATACTGCATGAATTTGCTTAATTCCTGAATTACTGTTTCATTAAACATGATGCCATAGTCTGATCCACTGGGAGCACTGCATCAACACCTAATTGTTCATCGCAACTTATGACTTAGGGCCGTCGCCTAAATTTGTACCTTATTTTTCCTATAGATTCTTCATGCTCACATTTCTTTGGCCTGATGACGATCTCAAATCATTGAGATCGAAATGCCGTCGACCTCTATACAACAAAAAACTCCTCTACTGGTAAAAATTACAAACAGGAGTTTCTGTCTATGTTGTCAATGCGATGTATATATTTTTTATGTCACTTTCACTCGCCACAGCACGCTTGTCTTCACTTTTTTGTGAGCACTTGAACTATATCTCTTATATTTAAAAAAAGCTTTGCTATATCAGTTATAATAAATCGTTTACGATGCGAAAGCTTGTGTGTGTCCCTACGTATATTCAGTAAAAAATTGTTTATTTTTATGTTTGCTCCTCTGGGCATCAATTGACTCTATATGCCTAATGCTATAAGTTTAAATACTATCATAATTCAACAGCTCTTGCTGTTTTTAGGACCAGTTTGGCCTAGCATGAACCATTGTTTTTTTCTAAATACTTAGACTACCCCAGGTTCAACTGTCGGGGTTCCCTTGTTTTTTCAAATACATGTTAAGCGCAGTGGCTCAACTGCAAGGGTTACCACTAATAGTGGTTTGCATTTCCCGTTGAAAATATTGTAAATCCTCTGTGTATGTACCTGTACAACCCTTTATCCAGTCATTCATACTAGGTTGCTTCTTCACTTTGTTTGATCTGGTCACTCATACACATTATGTCTATACCAGTCGTCCCTACCTACACTGAGTACATTGCTAAAGTTATAAGTGGCCCCTCTTTGTTTCACACACCCATCCCTACATTGATCCCCACAGATTCTGCAACAGAAAAAATCACTACCCTTGAAAGACTGAAGAAAAAGCATATACGCACAGAACTGCATGCGCGTATGCTTACCGAATACCTGAAAGCAGATATTATTCCTGTAGGCTTACAGGTTCGCAATATCCCGGCCATATTCTTGCAGGATAAGAAATTTAAAAACGGCTTCTCACACATTGGCACCACATGTTCCCGCCATTGGATGGTGCTTGGGATTGACACGGCTCTAGAACACAGCAAAAGGGAACTAGAAGAAATCCTTGAACTAGAAAAAGCTATCCTTGAGCTAGATAGCCTAGCAGACGCTAAAACAGTCTTAGATAAACTAGAAAGAACAATATTGGATTTTCAAAATTTCGAACATCATAAAAAATCTATTAAAGTATCCTAGGATATCAAGAACTATAGTAAGGAAAGAACATATCCCTATATGCAAGACGACTTTTTCACATCCACCCCACAAGATACCCAGAAAAACCCTGCTGGAACGTGGGGCAGATTAAAAAACAGACAGCTCGTTACATTTTCAGACTCCTCAGCAGACTCTGACAGCTCAGACCCCAGAACAGGACCAAGTACTTCCTCTCACGCCCCCAATTTTTAGGGAGAGGCCAGCCATTCCTAGGGGACCGAGGCAAGGGCAGGGCCAAGACAAGATACAACTTCCCACCAGGGGAGCGTCAAACCAGACGGAAGTTCTACCAATGGGTGTATCAGTACTAGAACTACTGGCCATGGCACCAATGCAAACCACTGAGGAAATTCCTATTTTTAACCTATCCAAACACCAGTTAGCCTCTACAGAGATCGCTCTACTGAGCAGAGGCCTTTCTTATGTCATCACTGAAAAACCGAACTGGTTCTTAATTCAAACTGAAATTTTCCAATCCTTCAGGAAAAGCAGGTTAAAATCCTTTTTTCATGACAAAGATATGCCCAACAAAACCGATGTCTCTGGCCTATGCCCGAAATCGACATTCAACCCTCCTACGAGCTCCATGCCTCCAGAAATCCTTACTTTTGAACATCTAGTCCTCAAAGATCTAGACAAATTACAAAATGAATACATGGTTCACACCCTATAACGTTAGCCTCGAGGAGAAAAAAAGCCTCTCTAATTTGAAATCAATGGATGATATCGTCATAAAACCCTGTGACAAAGGCGGGGGGCATAGTGATACAAGATAAGAATGGTTACAATAACGAAATTTTTCGACAACTCAGCAACACATCCCACTATGAACCTCTTGCCCGCAACCCTCTTCAAGAAATACAGGATCTGATCCTCACTATCACCAAGGAGGCTGAAGACCTGGGCTTCATCAGCCGTAATGAATTCCTATTCCTGAATAATAAGTCACCCGCACCCCTGTGCTATTTACCTTGCCAAAAATCCATAAAAGTTTAGATGCCCCCCCAGGGAGGCCCATCCAGGAACCCCTAGGGAAGTACATTGATTTTTTCCTCCGTGACCTAGCTCAAAGTACCACAGCATATGTGAAAGACACGACTCACTTCATAAACCTAATCGAATCTGAATCATTTGACCTGAGAGAGAACTCCTCGTTACGCTCGACATTGAGTCACTCTATACCAACATTCCCCAGGACAAGGGCATTGAGGTAATCAGGAACCACCTCAACGCACGCCCGTCACCTCACTAAGTCCCGACGGATTTCATCATCTCCCTCCTCCAAATAGCCCTAACCAAAAACTACTTTTTGTTTCACGATAAATACTACAGACAGTGTAAGGGCAGGTCCATGGGAGCAGTTTTTGCTCCCAACTTTGCGATCCTGTTCGTTGATGATATTTAGAAATCACTCATCCTCAACTAACAAAACCCTCATCTATCCAAAATCCGTATATGGCGCAGATACATTGATGATGTTTTATGATTTGGCTGGGTAACAATACGGAACTACATGATTTCTGGGTTTGGCTCAACAACTGCCAACCCGATCGCAAATTCACATACAATATCAACCAAACTCGGATTGACTACCTGGATGTGACAGTTAAAAGTCTTGATGGTGAACTCTACACCACACTTTTTCGCAAACCCACTGAACGCAAAACCCTGCTTGAATATACCAGCTCACATCCGATGGCTCTCAGGGATGGACTCCCCTATGGCCAGTTCCTCAGAATCTGCAGGAATTGCAAATTCAAGGAGGACTTCTTTAAGGAAGCAGAGGTCCTGTGTAAAAAAACTCATTGACAGAGGTTACCCTAGACGATTCATAAAAGGGTCCCTCAAACGGGCATGGAATTCTTGCTGCAACCTAAACAAAGAGCACCGATGTCTAAAATTACATGTGTGACCACATTCTGCCCCGTCAGCAATAAACTAACTAAAATGATCAAGAAACATTGGTCTGTCCTTGCCCCGACTAACGTTGCAGGCGAATCACCCCTCTTCTCCTTCAAAAGGGGCTGCAATATCAAGGACCACCTGGTGAGAGCCCATAAACCCACGCGCAGAGAGATCTCCATTCAGTCATATCTAGGACTCCCACCGATTCAGGGGCATTACAAATGCAGTAATTGTTTGGCGTGTGTCTCTACTGAAAATACAAAAGTTTTTGAATATGGCAATGTGAAACACACACTTAATTTCTTCTCCAACTGTAACTCCAGTAATGTCATATACTGTATTCGGTGTCCGTGCAACATGTTGTATATAGGGCAAACAACTCAGAAGATAAAATCAAGAATTTCCCAACATAAGAGCAGGATCCGCTGCAAAGACACCACAGCACCGCTGGTGGAACACTTCATGGAGAAAGGACACTCAGAAATGGACTTCACGTGGCAAGTTATCAACGTTCTACGCCCTCATCACAGAGGTGGCGACCAGCAACAGACTTTGAATAGACTTGAAAGCAAATGGATTTTTAACTGTTGCTCAATCTATCAAGGCTTAAACTCACTAGAAGAGTGGAATGCAATTCTATGACTGACTCCCTCTTCAGCATAAATGAACCCTCTGCTAACTGGAAGTCTAGCTTCATTCGCTCTATGTTCACCTGAATAATAATCCTTCATACCGTAATCCGTGGTTTGTCATTCATCTTGTAATGTAACTACTACCTCCGTGTATTCTTTACTTTCCCTTTGCCTCTATTCTTCCTCTTGAGCCCTCCCTAAGGCCTCTACTATATCCCTGACCATGGTATGGGAGCTAGCACACTCTTGTACATGGGGTACCCTTCCCATGCGTGCTTGTAACATTAGCTGCATCTTGTCTTATCTTGTGTTAGTACATTAATTTGTCACCTCTTATATCCGTATCAGCACTCGGCATTGGTTATCCCCGACCTTACCCTGGGAGCCAGAACACTCACGTACCTGTGGCACCCTTCCACTTCATACGTGCATACTAACTTCATTGTGCCATTGTTGCACTTACCACCAGCAATCTCCGCAGGATCACGCGGTTTTAATTGATTATTTATTCAACCCAAATTTATACCACCTCATCTGCCAGTTGTGATTCTGTCAGTAATTCGACCAGCAGAATCTACGTTAATAAGGGAGAAATTCCCGTAATTCCCACGGTACACTCGAACCTAACATGGACAGTGTCCCTTTACTCACCGCGCATGCGTACGCAATGCGCGGTCTAGTCGTTCCTTGGAAGCCTGATCCCATTGGAAGCACTGAGTAATATACTTCCGTCTCCTTTAGCCCAGGTAGAGACACCTAACCGTAGGATCGAGACAGAGCGGCTGCCCGTCCCGAGGAGTACTCGATCGACTCACGCGGTCTGGACCCCCAAAAGTAAGTTTTTCTTAACTCCCACCCCGCAGTATCCTTGCTAATAGAGGGACACCCGACCAGCGTCGAATGACCTCCCTCCCCTCTCCACAGGTGAAGTTGACACCGACTACGCCGTGATTACCCAGGACCCGGTATTGTTTGCTGCAGCTGTTTTCTAATGCGCCCTGCGCATTTCGTTTGATTATCTCAATAGTAAGTTCCATCCAGCTTTTATTAAGCCTTATTTCATCCTAAGCGACCTGCCACAATTAACTCCCCGCTATCATTCCAGAGGTCACTCCGGTGAACACAGACTGCACGGTGATTCCTCGCCTTCGTGAATAATACACCGCGGCCGTGTAACCCCTACACGTGTCCGAATTATTCGTGTAAGTGGACCCACCCCCTTACTTGTAACTCCACTTTAGAGCCTCTTAGCCTGCACCGGTTCCCTGATCTGTATGTCGACCCTTTATAGGCTTCATTCAGGCCCGTTAAATATTGCGTTTTACCACGTTTGATCGCTTGGTTCGCCAGCACTGAGGTTGTCCTAAATACTCACGGCCTCCACAGTTTCGCCCAGTAACCCTGGTATGATATCTACTAAGGGAATTCACCCTGCTGACACGGTTTTTTAGGCACGTAGCTCTGCCTCCTTTCTTACTCTTTCCGATTCTTTCTTTTTCCGCCACTCTTTATATACTCATCATACTGCATGAATTTGCTTCATTCCTGAATTACTGTTTCATTAAACATGATGCCGTGTTCTGATCCACTGGGAGCACTGCATCGACACCTAATTGTTCATCGCAACTTATGACTTGGGGCCTTCGCCTCAATTTGTACCTTATTTTTCCTATATATTCTTCATGCTCACATTTCTTTGTCCTGATGATGATCTCAAATCATTGAGATCGAAATGCCGTCGACCTCTATACAACAAAAAACTCCTCTACTGTTAAAAATTACAAACAGGAGTTTCTGTCTATGTTGTCAAAGCGATGTATATATTTTTAAATGTCACTTTCACTCGCCACATCACGCTTGTCTTCACTTTTTTGTGAGCACTTGAACTATATCTCTTATATTTAAAAAAAGCTTTGCTATATCAGTTATAATAAATCGTTTACGATGCGAAAGCCCGTGTGTGTCCCTACGTATATTCAGTAAAAAATTGTTTATTTTTATGTTTGCTCCTCTGGGCATCAATTGACTCTTTATGCCTAATGCTATAAGTTTAAATACTATCATAATTCAACAGCTCTTGCTGTGTTTAGGACCTGTTTGGCCTAGCATGAACCGCTGTTTTTTCTAAATCCTTGGGGCCTAAAGGCATGCCTGAGGAAAGCGGAACAGTGCCAAAAATAAATACACACCATATACTTCCTAAAGGCTTCGACTTGCTGCAGTGTCACAGATTGACCTGAAGAATTTGGGGCACATGTGGATCAACTGTGGGATCATTTCTTTAAATCAGAGATCGGTAGCGATATCAATAGGCACTAGGACGCCCTTGTGACTTCTTTCTCTTTTGAGTGGCAGGATGGGACCGAGCTCCGCTTCGCCTTCTTGTGTTTCCGCTTCAATCTGGACTTTGACTTACCGGATGACTTTAACTGCGAAGAGGACCTGTCGCAAAACTGTTTTTGAGAGCGGGAGTGGGTCTGCCCCATAGACTAAAAGCAGGAGCAGGACTTGGGCGGCTTCTTTTGATATTTGCCAACATACTTCACGGTCTCCCATCGCCTTCGGGTGCATGAGGGCACATTCCTCTCAAATGCCAGAGGCACACATCTTGCAGGTCTGTCGCACACATCTGTTTAGGGCAGCCATGGCATAGTTTGAACCCTGTAGTCTTGGGTGGGGACATTGTTTCCTTGCACGTTGGGATCAGTTTGAAAAACTTGTGAATGCTCGCAATATCTAGAACTCGGATTCAAAACGGACATCACTAAACAGTGAACCAGCTCTCAATTGTCATGTTTTCAGTCAGAAAAGACACTTTAAATGTCATTTTATTTACTATTAACAGGGTGTACAGAACACGTTTGATCCAGCTATTGCTGAGCACATCACACACATTGTGTGCCAATTATAACAAGCAGAGTACTACAAGTTTAGTTGTTCTCCCAGTCACACCATTATTCTCCTCCCTCCTCAACATGAAAGAGGTAACATCTTTTGACATATCCGGCTGACACACTTCGACGCCGAGCACCCCCCAGTGCCCTCCATTTTCCTATGTGGATACCTCCAGCCCCTCTTCCCTGTTCCTATTCAAGAAAACATTTGCAATGCCCTCTAGCATGGGGGTAATAAGCACATGGGAGCTCATTCTAAGAGATGTCCAAATAATGATCCCAACTGTCCTTTGAACATGAGATTGTTACCCTCTAATTTGCTGATGAGCTTCTCCATGACAAGAACATTCTATAGTCGTAGGTACCACTGTTCATCCGTGGCAGGGATCTCTTCTTTTTCAATTAAATGCACTAGCCAACTTGGCCACCCCACACACTGTAGTGCTGCTTACCAATCCGCTCTGGCCGTATGTGTATAGTTATCTGGGCAGAGTAAGGTCTTTGGATCAAAAGGAACTGGGATACCTAAGAGTGTTTTGCTACTGCCTTCCAGGAAAGGTATGAACTTGGGGTATTCCCACCATATATGAGTGTTTGCAAGCATGTTGTATCCCCTCCAACAAGTGGCTATGTATTTTCACCAGAATGTAATGTATATCATAAATTATGTTATAGTGTATTTTTTTTTCTTCAGACTAATAGAGCACTTCTGTATATCCTGCCGGAGAAGCTCCTACTCTTTCTAATATGGGTATTCAGGCTACTTGTCCCACCTTCCTCTGTATGCCCAAGTTTATTTCTGAGTTCCTCCCTTCAGTAGCTTGTAAATGTTACAAACTACCCCCTTTGAAGTGAGGGATTTGCCTATCATCTTTTCGAACATGGTTTTGGTTCTGAGAGCAGCACCCTTTATCGGAGGCTGCATAACCCAGTGACAGGGCTGTGCGTAATGTAGCTTCCCTTTAATCAGAAGGCAAGTTTATATTGATTGAAAAACTGTATTTCCCTCTGCAAAAGGTCAGATATTGTCTGACAGCCACCCTCCTTCCAGTCCATAAATAGACCAGTCTTCAAGGTGGGAGTAAAGTTAGGATTCTAATTTATAGCCGTGTATAGAAAGGAGAAGGTTGTGAGTTTAAGGGTCTCAGCTACCGTATCCCAAATAGAGTTACTGCCACTGCGCTTTGTGACCTATCCTGTTTCTGGAGTCATAATAAATCCATCTCCCCGTTGTGGTGTGGTCCATAAAGGCCCATATCTTACCCATTTCAGATTTAGACCATTCTTAATGACTTAAAACTGCAAGGCTCAGTAATACCTAAACATCCAGGAGAGCCTTCCCATACTATACTTTTGGTGAATGTTTATTTTAATTGTGCCTATCCAGCCCATCCAAGACAGCATTAGATTCTGCCACTTATTAAGATAACGTTTAACCTCATGGAGCAGGTGGGGATTGTTTGTCCCATACAGCTGGTCCACTTGTAAGGTGTATCCTTAAGTACAGTATCCGTTTCAAAGTACATCTGAATGGGGATTTGTCCATGAGTGCTTGTACCTCTGGAGTTGGGAGAGTAAGATTGAACACCTCTAATAGTAGTGCCAATTCTAAACACCGCAATTAACAGGTGTTTAATGGTACTTAATTCAACAAGCACAGACAAATGAAAGGTCTAGTTTGTCCTCCTGATATTCAAACTTGAGACCTACAGCTCATATCAGATGGCAGCAGAACATGCTTAATGAATAAGTTACTCACCTTCGGTAACGCCTTATCTGGTAGAGACAGGATCTAGCCGCAGATACCTTATCTTAGAATTATCCCCAGGTGCCAGACTGGATACGGAAATTTTTGTACAGCAGTACCTCTGTGTGTCGGTAGACGGCGCAGAGCGACTCTGTAGCGAAGTCCTCCCTCGGATGTGACATCTACGGAGTCCATATAAGCCTTCCCCTGACGCGCTGACGTCAGTTTCTTCTGTGACTATTTTTTGTGCCAACAACGCGGAGCCACTTAAAGATATTGACTATGGAAACAGTGTGCCAAAATAGAGACATCTTTGTGTCAAACAAATACGAAGTCCTAAAGAAGGGCATCAGAATGCCAAGAAAAGGGATTTTGTAAGTATCTGGAACAACAGTTCGTAGAGCGGGGAGGATAGGTGGGTCGTTAAGGAATCTGTGGCTAGATCCGGTCTTTACCAGATAAGGCGTTACCGAAGGTAAGTAACTTATTCATCTGATGAAGACATCTAGCCGCAGATTCCTTATCTTAGAATGAAGTACCCAAGCAACACCATCCTTAGAGGCGGGTCTGCGAACTGAACTGAGAAAAAGATCCCTGAATAGGACTAGTCCGTCCACAAAGAAATAAAGTGATCCGGCTGTCTAAAGAAATATAGGTGAAGCAAAGAAAATGCTCCACTAGAATGAGTGTGGGAAGTCTGCATGAGAAACAAATGGAAAACATTACCCACAGCAGAGGTATAAGGAGGAATTGGAGAAAAAACGCTTCAGAAGAAACAATAACACTATATAACCCTACCAAAGAAAATCAACGCATGACTGAACAAGGGTAAAGGACCAAGGACATTATCCCATACCACTGAATTAGAGAACCAGCTCCTTGTCGTGAAAACTAGAAAGTGGTCTAACCCCACTCTGTGATGCAGAGGAAAGGGAATCTCAGAGAACATCGACGACAGAAGAGAAACAGAGAGAGAGATTCTTACAGTGCTGAATAAAAGCATTGTAAAAGGAACAACAAAAATGTTTGGTAGAGATCCCTCTCAGGAGGAGAAAAGCCTCCTAGAAAAGACAACCCTCCTGAACTATTAAACAGAAATGCAGAGGCGATAGGAAAAAGAAATGCAAATGCAACGACCAAGTCAATAGAACCTCAAGAGAAGCACAGAGACAAAAGCAGATAATTACTCCTTACGGAAGTAGTTCAGCACAACTATACTTGCAATATATGCCTGTATACACATATATATATATATATACATACATATACATATATATATATATATATATATAAGTCTACACACAAAGTTATTTTATCAGAATACACCAACAGTATTATCATCCCCATCGGGGAAGCAAACCCCCCAGGCTCTCCCAGCAAGTGAGGAGACTGACCAGTGTGGGAACAAGAAATCCCCATAGAGTAGAGGTAATCACTGAAAGATAGATATAAATACCAACATATATTGGTAATAGACCAAAGATGCGAGAGCAACAGAGTGAAAATCATAGATATACAGATATCACCAAGCTGGGAAATCAGCAAAATAATACCATATAAGAGGAGATAGGGAGTGGAGGAGCACCACCCACCCCAGAAAAATAAATGGCAGCCACCCATGAACCAACACTATTGCCTGAAGAGGTTACCATAAGCCAGCTAACAATACATTAAAAGAAAACAGCAGGTGTGAGAACTTCTGCTATGAAGGGAAAAAAGACCACCACCGAGGTCCATCCAAAGATATAGTCGAAATAAAGGCCAATCACATAAGGCCCAGACAGATAACGATTTCCATCCCAACAGACAGAGATATCAGGCAGCAAGACCTGACTGACGTCCCCTGATAAAGGATGGAATATCACAGCCATGAAAGGGTCATGCCCCACAAAATGAAAAAGCCGAAACAATGGATGGAGGTGCATATAAGCACAACAAGAATTGAGGTCAGTAAGAAATGTCTCTACCGGAGACACAATGTATTCACGACTAAAAAGGGGAATACAGACACACATCCTTCAAAGGAAGTCAAATGAAAAAATTCCTCCAAGCAGATGGAATTCAGCAATAAATTGCAACTGGTATAATGGACTTTTGAGAGATAGGATCCTTATCACCTCCATGAGGAAGGAAAGAACCATCAGAAAAAGGATGGAAAGGGAGACCCAGCCTCCTTAGAAACCAATCCTCCAAAAGATGGAATTACAACGTCAAAGGGCCACACGTTCCAGAAGAAAACCCTTAGATGAAAACTTTTAGCCACAACACTGACAAATGAGGAGTGAGATTGTGATATCTGAAAAACAACCAACGATAAGAAAATGCAGTAGCTGTAATCAGAATTGGTAAATAAATAATGCTTGTATGAAGAAAGGGAAATAAAGCATTCCAGATACGACAAGAAAAAATATCCTGTCAGGTATAAAGCAGAGAAAAATAAGCAAGGACAATGGCACAGAACCAAGGCCATCTTGCTGGTGGTGGGATCTGAAACACTGCATTAGGTGGGCCTTGAAACCCAATACCCACTGAGTCATAGCTTAACAAGGAACTTGAGAGAGAAGTGCATAGTGAAAGATGACCAGCAAGAAGTGCCACACCACCAGAAAATGTTTTAGGCCCAAGCTAAAATTCTACCTAGACTAAAGATCCTGCCCCTTTCCATTACTTCCTGTATGGAAAGAAAACTTAGACATAAAGGGAAGAAATGTCCCATGACTATAAAAGTTATTTATGATGGCTGGCAGTAGAAAGGGTTAATAACGCACTGGTGTGCTGCAGAAGTGACAAAGACTTCATGTTCAAACAGGTCCCTATAAGAGACATTAAGCAACAGAAGTAAACCTTGGATGGTCCCCGTAGAACAGGAAAAAAGGTAAACAGTGCATCCGCACAACGCAACAATGTACCCACCATGAATAAGTACTCGGGTAGAAACACTAGCAAGAAACCCGTAAGATCAGGTGTACATAACTGTAGGAAAGTGCCTCTTTTGGACATGGTTAGCCTCCACTTTTTGCCTGGAAAATGATTTCATTTCGACTGGAAGTGCACAGGGTCCCTACCAACCAGGCACCCTGTGCCAGAGCTCCTTCCCTAAACTGTACCTATTGTTTCCACAATTGGCACCCCTTTAGCTCACATATATGTCCCTTGTTACCAAGGGCCTTGTGGTTAAAGAGGGTTCCTAAGGGCTGCAGCATGAATTGTGCCACCTTAAGGGACCCCACACCAAGCACATGTACACTGCCACTGCAGCCTGCATGTCTAGGTGCAGGCAAAACTGAAAAGTCGACATGGCACACATTCCTGTGTGGATTCTAACAAATACACAGACTTGGATGCGATGCGCACTGTTCACAAACAAAAAATGAAACAAACTTGATTGTTTTACACAAACACTTTTCAATAATTTCTCCGATTGAATACTTATTTTTATTCAGTCAGTATTCATTGTTGTTTCTAATATATTGTGACAATTAATCCCACATGTGCATTTAACATACAGTAATTCAATTTGATTGGTCATTTGGTGTCATGATATGATATTTACAAAACATCATCACATTACATAATGTACAATGTTATGAACATGTTCAATTACATGCTTGATTCATTTCGGGACGTCAGTGTCCCTTCCTCAGGGGCATTTCTTAGAAGGTCCCACCGTGTGTGGGAATCATGAGAACCAATGATGTAACCTCTATAATAAAATTCCAATATTCACCAAAGTTAAATGATAATAATCGCGGTCCCAATGCTCAGGAGATCATTCTACTTAATCTCGATTCTCCGGCGTTCCTAAGGGCTGCAGCATGAATTGTGCCACCTTAAGGGACCCCACACCAAGCAGATGCACGCTGCATGTCTAGGTGCAGGCAAAACTGAAAAGTCGACATATCACACATCCCTGTGTGCCATGCCCACAGACACTGCATGGGATATAGGTAAGATACCCCTCTGGCAGGCATTAGCCCTAAGGCAGGGTGCACTATATCTCCTTTGAGGACATATCTGCCTGAGCAGATATGCCCCTGCAATATCCTTGTCGATTTCTGGATATTGTAAGTGACCAGAGAAGCCATAATCAGGCCATGGGCTGGACACTCGTCATTACGAGTTCCCCAGCTCCATGATGGCTTCACTGAAGTACGGGATGTTTGGTACCAAACATCTCGTCATAATAAACCTGCACTGATTCCAGTGTCAGATTTATTAAAAACTGGACACAGAGGATCCCTTAGAGAGGTGACCTTAAACCTACCAACCTTAGAGGCCATAGCCCGATCTACAGAATCAGTGGTGTCCATACCACAGCAAATAATTAGTTTAGCAGCTTGTTGCCCATCCCATACTAGCGGGACATGTTTGTTAAGGATCTTTTCCGGAACGGAGGGCAGCAGGCGCTCCAACAAGTCCCATAATGATTGGGAGAAGCATCCAAGGACACCAGAAGAATTGAGAGATCGCAGTGCAGAACTGGTGGAGGCAAAAATATGCCTGCCACAGGTATCTAACTGCCTGGCCTCTCTTTCTGTGTGGACAGCAGGAAACGTATCACTATTTTGAAAGCCAAGGCAGCCTGAACCACAAAACTATGATGAGTTGGATGTCTAAGGAAACATGTTAGATCTCCAGAGGCCGGTTGGTGTCTGTGAGAAACAGAGCAATCCACAGGGGTCCCGGTTTCAGTATTGGCCCAAGCCCCTAACAGAACATCAAAAAGAGCCTCACTATAAGGAAGCACCGGCTCCACCCCTGATTGGCCTTGATACAGGACACCAATTAATGGATCTGTTGTCATTTCCACAGAGGGAAACGTCACTCCCAAAACGGCAGAAACTCGCCTGAGCATATCCGCCAGAGAGGACCTCGCCTCTGTATCTAAACCAGGAAATGACAGGAGGTTTGAGGCTGGGGAAGACTCCAAGCCACTGGCGTTCCCAACTCAATCCACCAGCTAGACTCCATAGGAGGGTTCCTTCTATGGAGTGAAAAAACTCCAAACCCTCACCATCACCTCCATCATCGTATTCCTCAGAAGGAAAAAGAGGAGGGATGACTTCTGAGGCGGGCGGCTCCAACGACGCCGCATCCGGCGCAGAAGAGCCAACATATTGGCGTCGGAAAAGGGAAGTGGTGTAGCGTCAAACGGCGCCGTTGACTCCCTCCTCGAAGTCGGTAGGCCAGACCTCAACGCCGTTGTCGGAGCCGGTTGACCAGACCCAGACGCCGAAGATGGCAACCCCGAAGAGATGTGTACCGGCGTGGAAACTGATTTGGAACCTGGTAAACGGACTGATGCCGAAGGCAAACCCGCCGGCGTGGAAAGAGTCAGGGTCTTGTATATCTCCTTGGGGCCCGAGGGCGCTCCAGGGGAAGTTGAAGTCCCAAAGATAGTATGCAGAGAATTGTAATATTCTCACATCTGGGTCAGAGTCGCCCTGGCTCCAGGGTAGGTGGGAGGCGCGGGATAGAGTCATGCCAGAGTCTTCAGCCTAAAATCGGTGGCAGGCCTCAGGTGTCTAAGTCGGATGATGCCGCGACTTTGACCACCTGCGTACAGATTTACCTTTGGACGTTGAACGAGTGTGGCACCCACAGGAACAGCACCTGTATCGGACCCACAGCGGGTCCTTGGAGCGCGAAGGGGACCGAGGCTGATAGGACGTCTTGGAAGACTGCGAATCTTCGCCGCTAGAAGCTTCATCAGACGATCCTTCAGCGCCTTCGGTCGAGGGCGTTGACATGAATCGCACTCCTCGGAGTCATGGTGCTCTCCTAGGCACCACATACAAATAGAGTGAGGGTCCGTGGCCGACATTTGTCGTTTACACGACCCACAAGGTTTGAACCCTGAGGACATATGAAAGGCACACTGTTCCCTTCCAAAAAATCACTGAGGTAGGCCAAAAAACAGCCTGAGGAACCGCTGATTGGATCCACGTTGTAAGCGTGGAAAAGAAGAAAATGATGTCAGTGCATCAGGGGAGGGCTTATATGGACTCAGTCGATGTCACATCTGAGGGACGACGGAGCTACGGAATCGCTCTGCGCCCTCTACCGACTTGCAGAGGTACTGCTGTACAAACATTTCCAGATCCAGTCTGGCACCTGGGGATAATTCTAAGATAAGGAATCTGCGGCTGGATGTCTCTATCAGATTTGTGGAGCCATCTTTCTGGCTAGGTCTTCTTAAAAAGTAACAGTTATGGGGAGAAAAATTATGAAATTATGTATGCTGTGTCGCTCAGTGGACATCTACGAAGTAGATTGTAGTTTTTCAAGAGCAAATATCTTTTAAGTACAAAAAACCACCTGGACAAAAAGATCAGTGCTCTAACACTTTAAACTTAACACTGCAGAACATTTTAAAATGAAAGACAGATGAAAGCACAGCATTTTAAGGTACCTCCTAGGCTGAATGTTC
>CAWUFW010000771.1:865000-870000 GCA_963921515.1 Calotriton arnoldi
TCACACACATATACACATTCACACACACACACACACACATATACACATTCATATATATACACATACATATATGCCAAAGACTTCGCCACCGCAATCCTGCGGTTTACCAACAGACGAAAACAGACCCCGTTCTTGGTACGAAAGATTTTTATTTTAGACGCCTTTTCAGTCCGCCATGACGCGTTTCGGCCTTCAGGAGGCCTTGATCACATGACGCTGATAGAGGAGTGTGGGATATTTAAAGTGACAAGTGCATAAAAACAGAAAGCACATGACAATAGACATAGAGGAAACATTTGCGAATAAAAAGCTAGTGCCTTAACAAATAACAAATACCACAATTAAAAAGGAGCGCTGAAAACACCAAACGCAATTGTTAAAAACAGTGTTTTAGACTAAACAATGAAATCAACGGTATTATTCCTTAAATGCAAAAGATTATAAACCTGATTTCAACAGATGCCCAAAATTTGGAAGAGTATCATGACCCAAGTGGGTAGCGACTCCCTGTAGAACATCCATAATACATAATGGTAGACAACTAGGTCATACCGCGCTCCATTGCCTAAATATTCCAAATTGTCATAATTAACTGACAACACAGTATATATCAAAAGCAATAAATATACTCATGGTAACCTTAAAAACATAATTCAAGTCTACCATTTATAAAATTGCTGATACACAGAGATATACAAGCTTGAATGCAGGTTTAAAAATCATGGTATAAAAAGAATTCCTGTTAAGCGATTCCGCCCAAATGGGCCCCAATTCAAACCTCTATGTAAATGTGGTAAAGTGCAAGTGCTATACAATGTGCCTGTGTAAACTAGAAAGCTAAAAAAGTAGAAAAAATTGATTAAATATAAAGTTAAAAACATAGTCAGAGAGGCTACAAATGTGCAAAATTGGCTAATTAAGTACCAGAATGCCATAGAATGGCTATCTTACAGGCATGTATGAAAATCTTCACTGGCATTGAGCCCATTGGGCATCTTAGTGTCGAGCTACAAGATATATTTGGTTTCTAAAGCTCGAAGAAAAGCTTCACGGTTACCTCCTCTTCTGAGGGGCAATATCGAGTCAATCACAAAAAATGTCCTTAACTCTGGGTCATTGCAGTGAGACTCTTTGAAATGGCGTGCCACCAGGTAAGGAGGCGTCGCTGGTGCGAATCGCTCTGATGTGCTGGAGTATCCGCTTGTGAACCTACAACTTGGTGCTCCCAACATATTGCAGTCCACAGGGACACTCCAGCACATAGACCGCAAACTCGGTCTTGCATGTCAGAAATTTGTGAATGGCAATCGGTGTGTCATGAAAGGGAACTCTATAAAATGTTTTGTTTATGCCATGTCTGCAGGCCTTACAGGAGGCGCATTTGATGAATCCCTTTCTAGTGTTAAGCCAAGAATTCGACACAACCAGTTCTGGGCTACTTCTAACCAAAGTGTCGCTCATTGACCTGGCTTTCCTGAATGTAATGTTAGGCGTCCGTGTCATCCAGTCTCCAATGACTGGATCATTGCGAACCAAATTCCAATTGCTCTTAAAAATCCTGCGTAGCGCTAGATGTTGTCGATTGTAGGTCAATATTAATCTTGTAGGAGCATCACCCTGGCTAGAAGTAGTGTCGATTTTTGGAGTTTTATCAGACAAGGCATCTAATCTAGAGATACGATTAGCTTTGTTAATAGCCTTGTTAACCATCTGAGTGGAATAACCCCTGGCCAAAAATCTGTCACCGCTTGCATACTGAGCCTTCCTGCATTCCTCAGGTGTACTGCAGATCCGCCTGATACGCAACATTTCCCCAAAAGGAATGCTGTGTATCAAGTGACCTGGATGGTGGCTAGCAGCATGCAGCACAGTATTGCCGACTGTTGTCTTCCTAAACAGTCTAGTCTCAATTACCATGTTACTAATGACTACCTCTACATCCAAGAAACATACTTTCTCATTACTAATGTTCCCTGAAAAATGTAGATTTAGAGTGTTAGTATTAATCATAGTAACAAAGTTGAGAGCCTGTTGTTTTGAACCCTTCCAAATCAGGAATAGATCATTGATATATCTATACCAATGAACCACACAATTGTCAACAATCTCAGCGTGCTGCCCATGGAGGACCTGCTCCTCCCACAGCCCCATATGCAAACAAGCATAACTGGGGGAAAAACAGGCCCCCATCGCAACACCCCTGATCTGCTGGTACACCTGATTAGAAAACATGAAAAAATTGTTAAGACAAGTAGAAATCATAGATAGCAGCATTTTGTTATGATTATACATTTGGATGGGCCTAGTACACAAATAATGGTTGATCGCCTTAATACCGTCCTGATGGTTTATACATGTGTACAGGGAAGTAACATCCAAAGTGATTAACCAATAATCATCCTGCCAAGTGACATTCATGATTTTCCTCAAAAAAATCGCTGGTGTCCTGGATAAAGGAAGGCAATGCCCTAACATGCTCCTGAAGAAATGCATCCACATACTTGGAGGCATTTTCTAGCAGGCTATTGCGGGCAGAAATAATAGGTCTGCCAGGTGGTTTTCGGAGATCTTTGTGGACCTTGGGAATGAAGTACAGGGTCGGAATAACAGGGTGGTCATTTAAAAAAAAATTAAATTCATAATGGCCCAACAACCCCGCACTCTTCCAACCAACAAGTTTAATGTAGAATTCATTCCATGACTGTTTAACAGTCCCAATGTCACTCCTTTTGTAGCATTGTCTGTCATTCAAATGGTTGGCAGCTTCCTCCCGGTACATATCCCGAGGCCACAGCACCACATTGCCCCCTTTGTCAGCTTGGCGTACTATAATATCTCCTGCCTGTAACTTTTTCATCAATTGAATATAACAATAGTTTTGCGGGGTTTGTTTGTACTGTGCTTGCATCGTAGTAGTGCAAAGTCGTTTTAATTCAACAGTAGCCAATTCATGAAAAACATCAATATTATCATGTACCATTACCGGGGTAAAAGTTGACTTGGGTTTAAAACCAGTATTACCCGCCTTGTTCAACAAAACATTTGGCTCATTAAACTCAGTATTAGGATCTTCATTTTGTAATTGTTGCAAATCCTGTAATAGCGCCAAGTTATTGACCGTCAAGATTGATGGACTACTGACGGTATGAATTGCATCGGTATTGACATTACTGCTGTCTTTTTTCTTCTTTAGTGCATGGAATTTGCGCAGTTTTAACTTTCTAGTAAATTTATAAAGATCAATGCGTGTCTGCGCATAATTAAAATTACTAGCCGGGCAGTAAGACAAACCTAAAGCTAGAACTTGTAATACGGCTTGGCTCAAAGAAATACTGGTCAGGTTAATCACAGATTGTGAATCAGATGTTGGCCCCTTATTGCATGCAAATACCTTCATTTGTGGTTCCATCTTCTGTTGGTGTTGGTTTTCCTGTTGCTGTTTGGCTTGTCGCTTGATGTTACTTTGTCGTCTTTCCCGGCGTTGTTTGTTTTTCCTTTCGCACCCGTTTCTCGAGGTCGTAGAGTGGCCCTTCGATCCTGGCGCAAACAATCTACCTCTTGCGCCAGGGAGAACCTGGTAAACCCCAACCCCGCTGTCTGACGACTCATCTCGTTGTCTGATTCACTGTCAGGCACGGAGCTCACATCAGAAAGGGACGATACTGATGGAAGTGCAGAGCTAGTACTCGCTTCTGGATTGGCAGGTCTTGCAGGTTTTTTGGATGCCTTCATTATATCAAACTTCCTGGCAAATGTGAAAACCTGCCCCTGTTGGTAATCAGTTTTGTCCCTTTGAAATTTGTAAGCCTTACGTTTTTTGATGATATCTTCTTCTTTCTGTAGTCGGCTTGTCATATCCTCACGTAGTTTTTTGGTGCTATCTGAAGTTGCCATTTTGCAGATGTCGTTATTCAGTTCATCGATTTTAATTTGCAGGGCAGTGCGATCGCTTTCTGCGTATTTCACCAGAATTATCACCAACTTTCGTGAGGACTCCAAATTACATTCCGCCCATTCAGTGAGCATATTGGGGTCGGGGTTTTCATAGCTGGGTGCCAGCATAATGCGTAAGCCACGAGGAATGCGCCCCACCTCCAAATATCGTGAAAATGAACGGTGCTCACACCATTTAGATTGTTCGGAACGCATCAATTTTTCAAGTTTCTTAAACATATCTTTAATGTTGTTGCCAGTAGTTTGTAACAGTGCCTCTTGCCCTGCAAATGATGAAACGCCAGCCGGCGAGTCATCAAACATTTCAATTGCAGCCTCCTCTCGACTCCTCACAGCGTCAGCGGACATTTTGGCTGTCTTAGATAGTACAATCCAGGAAATTAGACACCCGGATGAATGCTGGTGTCCCGATCCAGTACACTCCCTCACCGGACAAGTAACAGACCTCCTACCTCTGCGGGATACCTGGCGAAGCTCGGGTCAGCCGACTCCTGCCGCGTCCATCCCTTCCTGGGCTGGAAGAAGTAAAACGTTGTCCGGGGGCTACCACAGCAATTCCTTACAGGAACCAAAGAGTCCTTTCCAGAGCACCGGAAAACTGCTTCTTGCTGCACGGCCCAAAACGAAGGAGGGGTCTGTTAGTTACCGAGGAAGCAAACTCGGTAAGATAAATGCCAAAAGTTTCGCCACCGCAATCCTGCGGTTTACCAACAGACGAAAACAGACCCAGTTCTTGGTACGAAAGATTTTTATTTTAGACGCCTTTTCAGTCCGCCATGACGCGTTTCGGCCTTCAGGAGGCATTGATCACATGACGCTAATAGAGGAGTGTGGGATATTTAAAGTGACAAGTGCATAAAAACAGAAAGCACATGACAATAGACATAGAGGAAACATTTGCGAATAAAAAGCTAGTGCCTTTTTTAACAAATAACAAATTATACCACAATTAAAAAGGAGCGCTGAAAACACCAAACGCAATTGTTAAAAACAGTGTTTTAGACTAAACAATGAAATCAACGGTATTATTCCTTAAATGCAAAAGA
>CAWUFW010000771.1:880000-882500 GCA_963921515.1 Calotriton arnoldi
TCCAAATGGTGGGAGGTTAAGTCGCTGAGTAAATACCTCGATGTAGGGAGGATTCCCCGGGGTTTACGGGTATTGACAGCCCCTACATACGAAAACCCGGACCCTGAAATGCTCCGTGAATGGGCGGCAAACAATGCGTCTTCGTCCGAAAACATGATGAGGATATTGATAAAATATGCATCCAAAGACCGGGATAAAATCCTGGGGGAAATTGCTACAATAGAAGCGGACCTCAATAAAGTTTTGGGTGATGACGCAATGAAGAAATTTCAATTAGATCTGAGTATTCGTCTCACGAAGTATGAGCAAATAATCACTGAACGCAAATCAACGAAATTTCAACGTGATCGGTTAGATTACATGCGAGGACAAATTTATACGTTTGCTCGCAGGTTTGACAGCATTCGTAAACAACGACTTTCTAAAGTAAGTGGTGCCAGTGGGATGCATGCAACAGGCAATAAGATACCTGCTAATCAAGGAGATGTATCAGAAATAAGTTCTGCAGCAAGCTCAGACATTGAAACTGCCTCAGAAGATGGAATCCAATGCATTAAAACTGTTGTTGATCCGCCATCCATTATTGAAGAGTTTGGTTTTTTATATCAGGACCGGACTCAAAATATAAGGCCGAACCCTCAAAACAAAAAAAAGAAAATCAAGGAAACGAAAGAACAGACGGGGTGGGCATGGAACTGCGGTCTGGGAAAAAGAAGAAAGAATCGTATCAACGCAGGGGTTGGAAGAAGCAGTAATATCAACTGTGATTGACCTCACCGACTTGACATTGAAAGATGAGGAACTAAAAATATTATCATTGGGACTTTCGTTTTGTAAACGCACTAACTTCAACTATGCACAAACGCGTATTGATTTTTTAAAATATATACGGAAATTAAAGCTTAAAATTTTTTTTGCCACAAAAACCTCTGGCCCCAAAGAGAGCTTTGCAATAACAAGTGAAGATCCAGGAAATCTTGAAGTTGGAGATATGGAGTTACTGTTTGATTGTCAACAATTGACCAGAGAGTGTGAGGGGTCCACTTTAGTGGAATCTATTAGTCAAGCTGATGATTTATTTTGTTTAGATGTGTTTGACAGTTCAGCCACCACATTTAGACCTAAGTCGACATTTACACCCAATACACCAAAAGATGCTATTGATATGTTTTCGGATCTTGTGATAAATGATTTGAAACGGTTATCTACTATCTCTAGTAAAGAATTTCTAAAGAATGAAACAAAGTTTGAAAAGGATTATCAGGCTGTGATTACTAAAATAAAAAGCAGACCGGACATAGTGGTGAGACAGGCGGACAAAGGTGGGAACCTTGTCCTATGGCCTTTGGAAGCATATAATTGTGAGGCCATGATGCAGCTACAAGATAAAGAGTGTTATCTGAAGGTCCCACAGAGTAGCCTATCTGAGATTAAACACAAATATTGGAAGGATCTAGCAAGATGGCGAGGGCTAGGTCTAATTAGTCAAACTGAATATTCCTTTTTAAAGGTAGAAAATCCTACATTACCCACACTGTATTTAATCCCAAAGATTCATAAAGACAAAGAGAAACCTCCAGGACGGCCGATTATTTCTGCCATTGGCAGTTTATTTGAACCAACTTCAAGGTACCTGGATTCATTTTTGCAAAGTCATGTAAAAACGCTACCAGCCTACATTCAGGACTCAAGAGACTTTTTAAATAAAATCACAAATGTAAAGTGGGAAGACACGTACCTATTGATTACATTAGATGTTGTTAGTCTATACACAAGTATTGCCCATGGAGATGGACTACATGCAGTCAGACATTTTTTGAATATGAGACCAATTCATTTATATCAACATACTAATATGTTGATTGAGATGTGTAGACTATGTCTAAACAACAATCACTTTATGTTTGGAGGGGACACCTACAGACAATTGCAGGGAACAGCGATGGGCACCTGCTTCACCCCCAGCTATGCTAATTTGCATATGGGCTGGTGGGAGGAGCAGGTGCTTAGAACTGAATATGTCAGGGAATGGAAGGATCACATAATTAGATGGATCAGATTTATTGATGATCTTTTCATTCTGTGGAATGGTTCAGAGGAGTCAGCTCAGATGTTTATTGACAGCATTAACATAAATAATCTCAACCTCAAATTTACTGAACATATTAGTAAGACAAGTGTGACATATTTGGACCTTGAAGTATATATTGCGCAAGGAGTGATTCAAACACGCACATACAGGAAGCCGACTGCAGGCAATACGATTTTGCATGCAGCCAGCTTTCATCCCCCAAGATTAAAAATGAGCATCCCGTATGCGGAAAGTTTAAGAATGAAAAGGAACTGCAGTGATCCTAGCGCTTTGAATGAAGCTCAAAATGCTCTAAATAAGAGGTTTTTACAAAGAGGATACAAGTATGAGACACTAAACCAGGCTAAAAAAAGGTTGATACTATAGAAAGAAATGTATTGTTGAAACCAGACTTAAATAAGGCCAGAG